>ML785687.1:16095-55189 GCA_009831015.1 Picea engelmannii | reverse complement strand
TGATTAATCAATCTTTGAGAGCACTGTCTATTTGTTTATCATTTTCATGTTTGAATGCCATAAGCTATATTGAGTTGTCCCATTGATCCACATTCACAAAATACAAAAAAAATTCATTTCTTAAGTTACCAAGCACCTCTGGTCTGCAACCACAGAGGGTTTCTTGGAGTGATAACAGCATCCACATGGCCCCTGTCATTAGTGCCATATAACATGGCACTAATATGGATGTTGACATGACACCTGTCTCCTAGCTCGTTAGGCCCACATTCAATACTGGGGAACTCTTCACCATCGGAATTCATCCATACAAAAATACCACAGATCATGTCAATTAATTTTCCCAACAACAATCATATCTTCTGACTCGACCAATTTTCTCGATCCGATCAACTCCATTCCGATCATATCTTCTGACCCGACCAATTTTCCCAACCTAATCAACTCCCTTCCGATAATATCTTCTGACCCAATAAATTTTTTCGACGACGATCATCTCCTTCTGACCCGACCAATTTTTCCCGACTCGATCAACTCCCTTTTGATCATATCTTCCAACCCCACCAATTTTTCCAACCCAACAAACTCTTCTCGAAATACTATTGAGGCAACATTTTTTAAACAACCATATCTTGGGCTACAAGTGTTGGAATTGAGCCCATGATACCTCATTGGAAATATATCAAGTAGAGGAATGTAATGGAAGAGGTCTTAGGGTCATGAAAGTGACAAAAAATATCAGAAATTGCATAGAACAGTAGGCCACGAATTTGGGAGGGAAATGGACTGTGCAAAGTTCAAACAGTCATATTTGGTGCTACGAGTAACGAAATCAGGCCCAGGATAGATCAAAGGAAATATGGAGGAGAGGTGAATAGGATGGGATAACAAGTGTTCGCTGATGGTGAGTAGAAACAATTAAAAAATGAAAAACACAGAAGGAACCTGAATTCGGATGAAGAACCCACTATGCAAACTTCAAATAATCATATATTGAGCTACAAGCAACAAAATCAGGCCAGCAAGGGCTCGATAGAAATTTGAAACAGAGAAGAAGAAGTTAGAGTGATCAAATTCAGTAGACCGAAGCCAGAAAATCCTAGAAACTTTCGAGGAATATAAAATAACACCAATTGGTAGAGTCAATGATTGTTTTTTAATGAATATCATTTGTAAACTTCCATAGGACGAAAGTAACCACCCAAGGGTCTTTTCAGCTCCCATTTGTATCTCCCACATCTACATTTTTTAAATGCAAAAGAAATTTGAAATGTAAAAAAGACAAAATTAGAGGAAAACTAAAGAATGGTCATGAGAGTTGAAGAGTCTCTTTCTTGTTTTATAAAAGAGATTATGTTGAATGGAAAACATATTTTTTCCCTTTGTAACAAAAGATAGTACTTTTATTTCTGAGTAATAAAGAGCAGAAGACATTTCAAAAATTGGTGATTTTGATGAGTGTATATGAGACTACTCTTTATGCATTTATCTTTTTCTTTAGATAGGATTATGTTGTATCAATTACTTTTGAACTCTATTATGTCTACTTATTCCATTACTTGTTTCCTTGTGGGTATAGAAATGGTTTTATAGATGCATTGTACATATAATTGTCTGTGTATTTAAAACATTGTTGATATCACATATCATTAGCATACATGATTTTTTTCTAATTCTAATGATATTATCTCTTGTTCCACTCACTCTTCTAGTTTTTTCTCCTGGGATAGATTAGATTTAGTTAGATTATATTAGTTTTATTTTAGTTTTATTAGCCTTAGGATTAGTTAGAACTCTTTGGGGGGAAGTTAGTTGTATTTCCCCTCTTTTTTCTTTAAATTTTGAGCGGCAACGCGGACAATATACTCATGGGAAACTATAATGCACTTTTTCTGTTACTAAGGCTTAATCGCTCTTAAACAAAACTATAACACCACTTTGTACATAGCTCATACCGGCATTATAGTAATAACATGCATTTAATCAAGAAATACAGTTAAACTCAGAGTAAACATAAGATTTACTGCTATAATCAACAATCAAAAGCATTAACATTAAATTGATATACACAGCGGAATACATGAATAAACATCATCTAATACTCTCATTCCCCACATGCATGTTTCGCCTGGGAGTATTCTCCGGGTCTCAGCAATAGGCCGGATCAGGAAGTCTCAGAGCCCGAAGCTGGTGCTGGACACTCTCTGGAAGAAACCACTTCCCGGCAAACTCTCTCACCTAGAGAGAATTGCTCACAGGCCTGACAACCTGCCTCTTCCAACAACAATCACCTCCCTCACCTGGAGAGAGATCATACACAGGCTCAATCACAAATTGCACTAGCCAGCAAGCCACGCGCAGTCCAGCTCTACGTGGCCACAACAACCAATCGAAAAAACAAACATAGGCTTCCCAAACAGGCTTAGCAATGGCGCAAGGTATCACAGTGTTGGTTCTCGGGGACGTGTGACAAACAATCCATGCAGGGAATGACACAGGTTCCACGGCTTAGAATGGAGAGGGTGAACTCGGTCTTTTCAGAAACAAACACATGCTTCTCGCTTTCAGAACATAGGATATACACGGTTTTTCAGAGCCGAACACAGGCTTTTAGGCTCACAGGGAAGCACGAGGGTTCTCTGCGGAGATCAGTTCGGTCGTACTGCTCAAAGCTCCGTACACGCTCAGGCAGTCGGTTGGAATGGGCAAGGAACCCCTCTCACGGCTCATCTTGGTCGTTTTATTCGCATGCACCAGGGTTGACACTTGTCACCCATGGAACTGCATGCGTTCCATCAGCATGCATTCCTTCCCATTTGGCAGTCCCTCGTCCTTCCCCAAGAACTTAGGATAAAACATCACATTCAACATAATTCACATAGCTTTTTGAAATAATAATAAAATATTATTCCCAAGGACTTAAGCCCCTAGGCTCAACACTTAGCCCCCCTCTTCCCACCTTCCAGCCCCTAGTTCCTTTCCCACTCTAATGAAGCTCAGTCCCCCATCACTCATTCATTGTGGTCAGTCTGCACACGACGGTGTTTATATTTTATTAATGTGCTGCATACATACAGATACAAAATCAGGCCCTTGGCCTACAACCCTTAGGCTCTTTGGCCTAACAATCACATAAGCCACAGGCTTATACAAACTTGGCTCACTAGCCTACAACACATATTTACAATTCATTTCATAAACCAGATTTACAAAGGGTTCGGTCTTGGGGACACTACAATTCCCCTCCCCTTATTTTTGCACTATCCTCAATGCAACTTTACACTGTCTCTGCAAGCTTTTCAAAAAAATTCAAAAAGATGCGGGTATTCTGCCCGCATAACATCTTCATTCTCCCATGTCACGTCCTCAGGACTGTACCAGGTCCACTGGACCTTTACAAGCTCTATGGATCGATTCCAAAGTTGTTTGCTTTTCCTATCCAATATGTGCACAGGATGCACTTGCAGGACACCTTCTAGTTCCACCTGAATCACATTCCAATCGATAACATGATTAGCATCGGGTATATATCTCTTAAGCAGTGAAACATGAAACACATTATGTACAGTCATAGATGAAGGTAATGCAAGCATGTATGCAACTGGCCCAATCCTTTCCAGGATCTCAAATGGCCCACAAAATCTTGCTACCAACTTGGCGCAACTTCTCAGCTTCAGGGAACTCCTGTTAGTTTTCACTTTCAGGAAAACATGGTCACTCACTTTGAATTCTCTGTGGGTTCTGTTATTATCAGCGTAATTTTTCTGGTTGTCCTGGGCATATTTTAGAATATGTTTAATTCTTATCATTTGGTCTTCCATCTCTCTGAACAACTCTGGCCCAACTACTGCTCTGTCAGCTGGATTATCCCAGCTCACTAGAGTGTTGCACTTTCTTCCATAATGTGCTTCAAATGGGCTCATCTTCAACGATGCGTAATACCCATTATTGTAGGCCAATTCTACCAAATACAGGTAGTCTTCCCATCTTGATGGTTTATTAATCACGTACATTCTTAGCATGTCTTATATTACTCTGTTCACCCTTTCTGTATGTCCATCAAACTCGAGATGATACGCGGTACTAAAGTTCAGATTCATTCTGAATCCCTTGAACAGTCCTTTCCATAAATTCGAGGTGAATTTCGGGTCCCTATTAGACACAATTGTCTTAGGAATTCCATGCAAGCGTGCCACTTCTTTTAAGAAGATATCAGCAACATCTGCTGCCCTGTGAGTGGTTTTCAGTGGAATAAAATGGGCAGCTTTTGTAAGCTTATCCACCACTACCATGATTGAATCATGTTGTTTTCTTGTTCTGGGAAAACCTGTGATAAAATCCATTGTCACCACTTCCCATTTCCACTCAGGAATGGGTAAAGGCTGCAACAACCCTGCTAGGTGACTATGCTCAGCCTTAACTTTCTGACACTCCATACATTTGGCGATGTATTCAACGATTTCTTTCTTTAGACCCGACCAAAAATAATGGCTTTTGACTACTTCCACGGTCTTCTGATATCCAGGATGTCCAGCATAAGCCACATTATGCATTTCTTTTAGAATTGCCAGCATCATTTCTTGGACATTGGGTACATACACTCTATTTTTATACAGAAGTAAGCCATTAGTTCCCAAGGTGTAACTTCCCTGGATCTGTGGTCTCTCATGCTGTTGTAGCTTTGTTACCAAACCCCTGTACTACAAATCAACATTTGCAACTTCCAAAATTCTATCCTTAATCTCAGTCATGTACATGCTAATGGTTGTAGCATGTAATTCGTGCACTTTTCTGCTAAGTGCATCAGCCACCTTATTTTCTTTCCCTTTGATATGCTTGATATCAAAGTCACATTCACACAGAAACTCCAGCCATCTGGTTTTCCTGGCATTTAAAGTCGGTTGATCAAATAAATACTTCAGACCATTGTGGTCTGTTCTCAATTCAAATCTCCTTCCCATGAGGTAATCTCTCCATTTCCTCAATGCGTGGACGATTGCTGCCAACTCTAAATCATGAGTGGCATAATTCCTTTCATGCTCTTTCAGCTTTCGAGACTCATAACAGATTACAAATCCCTCTTAGTTGAGAACTCCTCCCAGCCCCTCCTTACACGCATCTGTGCACACCACGAAATCCATATTTGGATCTGCAATCCTCAGGATTGGAACACTGGTTAACAACTGCTTCAATCGCTAGAATCTATTCTTACACTCTTCAGTCCACTGAAACTTCTTCTCCTTCCTTTGCAAGGAAGTAATAGGATGAGTTATCTTTGAAAATACGGCTATAAACCTTATGTAGTAGCCTTCCAAACCCATAAAAGATCTAACTTATGCCACATTCCTTGGCGTTGACCATTCTCGGATGGCCTCAACCTTTTCAGGATCCACAACGATCCCCTCTTCTGAAATAATATGTCCCAAGTAATGGATCTGCCTTTGATAAAATGAGCATTTGTTCAGCTTGGCATACAGCTGGTGTTCTCTCAACACCTGGAACACCATTCTCAGGTGTTTCTCATGCTCTTCCTTTGACTTGGAATACACCAAGATGTCGTCTAGGAAGACTATGACAAACTTGTCTAAATAGTCCCTGAATACACCATTCATTAAGAACATGAAAATAACAGGTGCGTTTGACAGTCCAAACGACACCACTGTGAAATCATAATGACCGTATCTTGTTCTAAAGGCGGTCTTGTTGATGTCCTCCTCATTTATTCTCACTTGGTGATATCCAAATCTGAGATCTATCTTTGAAAATATTTTCACATCCTTCAACTGATCAAAAAGATCATCGATCATTGGCAGAGGGTACTTGTTCTTGACAGTTACCTTGTGCAACTGCCGGAAATCAATGCACAACCTCAACGTCCCATCTTTCTTCTTCACGAATAGGACCGGGGCACCCCAAGGTGACACACTTGGGGGAAGGTACCCCTTCTTCAAAAGATCTTCAAGCTGCAATTGCAACTCTTTCAGCTCTGGCGTACTCATTCTCTAAGGAGCTTTCGAAACTGGAGCCGCTCCAGGCATCAAATTTATAGAAAAATCGATGTCCCTCTTCGGAGGTAGTCCAGGTACCTCCTGAAATATGTCCTTGAACTCTTTGAGTACCTCATGGTCTTCCAGCTTTGAGACTGCATCACTGGATGCTTCTCCCACACGGGCTGCAAATAACTAACAACCTTTCTTGTAACACTTCTTCAGCTGCATGGCTGAGATTTCTCTAACAGCCACAGCTCTGGGAATTCCTTGGACTGTTACCTAATTTCCCTCTTCATCCAGGCATGTGAACTTCTTGTTACGATAGTCCAGAAGGGCATGGTGTTGATCCAACCAGTCCATCCCAATTAAGCAGTCATAAGACCCTAAAGGCAGAATATTTAATTCAGCCTTAGTGCTCAATCCACCCATGTCCACTGAACAAGACTTAACCAATTCAATGACCTTCCTTTTGGTTCCTGTGGCCAACTGCACTAGCCAAGACTTTTCATGTTTTCTTCTTGATAAACGCAAACTTTCCACCACCCTAGGATCTACATAACTATGGCTAGTCCCTGAATCAATTAAAATAATAAGTGGTCGGTTGTTAATCATACCTTCCACTTCAATCATGTGCGATTGAAATTCTGCTTGCTTGTTGTCCAGGGCTGCGTAGATCCTCGGCATTTTGTTGCCCATGTCCTCCACTGTTTCAGCTTGTTGAACAGTATGGACAGCTCTGGCTTTGCCATTTTTATGGGGACAATCCCTGTACTTCTGGTTCCCTTGACAACCCCAACACTGAATGGGCATCTGTCTCTGCCCTTGTGCTCCCTCTTCAGTCATTCTCGGCTCTCTAAATGATGGTTGTCCTTGAAGGTTGTTTCTGAAAAAGGAAGGCTTGTTTCCCTTCTGCCTCTGTTCCTTCTTAAACTTCCTCTGATCATTCCAAACCTTCCGAAGGATAGGCCTTTCTCCTTGTTGTTCACACAAGCATTTCGCCCTTCTTATTGTTTCTTCCATAGTCTTAGGATCATCATACTGAATCTTATCACCGATGGAAGGTGGTAGTCCACTCAGATACCTATGAATCTTGACAGTCTCATCTTTGATGAATGGAACATACTTCAACAGTTCCAAGAAACTTTGTTCTTACTCATCAATGGTCATGCTGCCTAGCTTGAGTTCAAAGAACTCCTTCATCTTTCTGTCATAATATCTTTTGGTCAGGTATTTCTTCTCGAAATACCTCTTAAATTCCTTCCAAGTGACCTCTTTCTCTCTGATGTGTTGCACCTGCACAAACTGATCCCACCACATGGATGCTTTTCCTTTTAGCTGGTACATCGCAATTCTTCCTTCTGCATGAGTGAAGTAGTTCTGCAATTGGAAATATTTCCTCATTCCAAGCAACCATGTCTCGGCATATTCCTCCTTCTTATGTTCTCCATCAAACGTTGGAGGCTTGATCTTGTTCATCTCCCCTTTCAATTCATCCTTTCGAAATTTTCGGTGTTTTATGGTAGGGGACGGGATTGAACTACTGTGTGTTTCCTTGCAAGAATGCTTCGAGGAGAGACAGTAATGTCTGCTACCACTCCTCGATCTTCTTCTCCTCTCAGGGGTTTTGACACTTCTTGATCTGCTTGTGTCACTCTCTTTTTCCAATTTCTTTTCTATTCTTTCCAGGCTCTTCAACATTTTTATGTTGAATTCACCCTGTCGATCCCTGATTTTCATGAATTTTCGGCTATCAGCTTGGTGTGCCTTAGCATCTCTTTGCAATCCTTCAATGATTTTCATGATGTGCCCTTCCTTGTATAATTCTCTTCCATTCCCATTGGAGTTTGATCCTTCGACTCCCAGGTTGACGTCTCTCCCTTCTCTTTCGTCCTCTGTTTCGGAGGCAATCTACACCTCTTCCATTTCTATACTCGACATCGATTAACTAGTGTCTTAACACTCGTTGAACTCTGGACACACAACATGCAGTCAACCGAAGTTTGTCAAGCCTTAACCCTTACAAGATCACAATATTCATAATTCAACGTGAGTGAGAAAATGTTTTAACTTCACAAAGTTTTATGAGCTCTGACGGCTCTGCAATTTCGGGACTTCGGGGCTTTGCATTTTCGGTACCCAGGAGTTCACTATGCAGTGACTCCTAACTTCTTGTTGAGCTACAATCCCTGAAATCCGAAATTTCGGTTTCCTTGCTCTCCGAGCCCACAGCACAGTTGTCGCCCTCAAAACCTGTTACAGTTCTTTAGTCTTCGATGGCTTCGGGACTTCGGGACTTCGGGTTTCGGTTCTTGAGACTTCCAATCTCACTTTCCTTTCCAACCCTTGACTTCCGAAATTTTGATTTACTTTATTCTTCGGGCCCACAACACAGCTATCGCCCTTCACCACCATGGCGCGTGGTACGTTCAGGAGGGTCCACGTCACCTTTAGTGACGTCATCGGGTCCCGCCACTCTCGCATGTCTCCTCGACTTACTGGCACGTGGTACACCCATGCGTCCACGTCTATTCAAAAGGAAAAATCCAACGGTTAGACTTTTCTCAGATCTACGACGCAGATATTTTTGGTGTTTCGGGGTTTCGGGCATCAGGAGTTCGTGCACCCCACATCTCAAACTTCCATCTGCCAAAATCCTGAAATTATGGTTTACTCCTCCGCTGAATCGGACGGTCAACTCCCTTCCTACGATTTACGGTGTAGATCGTTTCGGGATTTTGGGTTTCGGAGGTGTTCACCTTCCTCACTTCCCATCTCCTGACTTTGTGAAATCCGAAAGGTTTTCACAAACTAACTCGAGCGCGACTCCGCCAGATCTAACAGTCGAGCCTTCCTCCCAGATCTACAACGTAGATCTTCTCGGGTTTTCGGGAGTTCACGTATCGCGATTCCCATGTTCCTGTGCAACTCAAAAGGGTTTTTAAACCTTGCGCACGTTTTCCCGATCCGACGGTTCGCTACTTCCCTCCCGAATAGATCCTAAGGCTCCAACACTGCTGGTGTGGAGTCCTCTCTCCCTATGGCCATATACCACACTCGTTGTGGTTTCACAACACCGCTATACCTCCTGAGCTTATAGGCACGGTCAAGTAACTCCTTGACACTACGGACCATACCAGGGTCCGAAATTGGTCCTCCAGACACAATTTCTCCTCACACCCTCGGTCCAAAGACCACTCGACTGGCCCATCTAGGCTCAGCGTCGAAACCTTGGCTCTGATACCAATTTGTAACGCACTTTTTCAGTTACCAAAGCTTAATCGCTCTTAAACAAAACTATAACACCACTTTGCACATAGCTCATACCGGCATTATAGTAATAACATGCATTTAATCAGGAAATACAGTTAAACTCAGAGTAAACATAAGATTTACTGCTATAATCAACAATCAATAGCATTAACATTAAATTGATATACACAACAGAATACATGAATAAACATCATCTGATACTTATCTTCGAAACAGTGGTAGATTCCACCAACCACGTGCAGGCCTTCCATGAACCTCCCAGCCTTAGACCGCACTGCTCATCAGTTCAGCAGTGGGTCACCCCTAAGGGACTAAGCTCCACCCCAAGGAAAGGAATCCTAAGCTAGGTTGAGGTTACAGGGAAAACAACACAGAAAAACCAGAAGGATTCTTCCTAAGATGCCATCTTACGCCCACTACTACCCAACTCTCATTCCCCACATGCATGTTCCGCCCGAGAGTATACACCTTCACAAGCACAGTCCATCGGTGCTAACCTCCCTCTCTGGGTCTCGGCAACAGACCAGATCAGGAAGTCTCAAAGCCCGAAGCTGGTGTTGGACACTCTCTGGAAGAAACCACTTGCCAACAAACTCTCTCACCTGGAGAAAATTGCTCACAGGCCTGACAACCTGCCTCTTCCAACAACAGTCACCTCCCTCACTTGGAGAGAGATCATACACAGGCTCAATCACAACTTGCACTGGCCAGAAAGCCACACGCAGTCTATCTCTACGTGGCGACAACAGCCAACTGAAAAAACAAACATGGGCTTCCCAAACAGGCTTAGCAATGGCGCAAGCTCTCATAGTGTTGGTTCTCGGGGATGTGTGACAAACAATCCACGAAAGGAATGACACAGGTTCCACGGATCAAAACGGAGAGGGTGAACCCGATCTTTTCAGAAACGAACACAGGCTTCTCGGCTTTCAGAACAGAGGATATACACGGTTTTTCAGAGCCGAACACAAGCTTTTCGACTCACAAGGAAGCACGAGGGTTCTCTACAAAGCTTGGGTCGGTCGTACTGCTTAGAGCTCCGTACACGCTCAGGAAGTCGGGTGGAATGGGCGAGGAACCCCTCTCATGGCTCATCTTGGTCATTTTATTCGCATTGACCAGGGTTGACACTTGTCACCCATGGAACTGCATGCGTTCCATCAGCATGCATTCCTTCCCATTTGACAGTCCCTCGTCCTTCCCCAAGAACTTAGGATAAAACATCACATTCAACATAATTCACATGGCTTTTTGAAATAATAATAAAATATTATTCCCAAGGACTTAAGCCCCTAGGCTCAACACTTAGCCCCTATTCCCACCTTCCAGCCCCTAATTCCTTGCCCACTCTATGGAAGCTTAGTCCCCCATCACTCATTCATCGTGGTCGGTCTGCACACGACAGTTTTTATATTTTATTAATGTGTTTCATACATACAGATACAAAATCAGGCCCTTGGCCTACAACCCTTAGGATCTCTAGCCTAACAATCACATAAGCCATAGGCTTATACAAACTTGGCTCACCAACCTACAACACATATTTAAAATTCATTTCATAAACCAGATTTACAAAGGGTTCGGTCTTGGGGACACTACAAAAACACTATACCAAACAAGAGTAAGTATGATTGGGACCTCAAAACGAGAATAGGTATGATTATCTCTCATTTGCTTGATAAGTCATTTGGACCCATCAACAAAAAATTCACTAAAAGGAGTGTTAGATGACAAGTTGAGCCTGTGGAGACATTATTGTTAATTTTTATTTTTATTTACTAATGGTTCCATCCCAAATCCATTTATGGAGATGTTCTTATAGTATTGTACCTCCCAAACCTCCTAAAAATATTTTACATTTCTTGTCGCAACTTAGATTTGATGGTGAAGGTGAGACAGCTTCATCTGAACATGTTTTACATTTCTCAAAATTATGTTGTTCTCACAATATTATTAATAGAAATACCAATTGCGGGCTATTAACTCTTAACTTTTTCAGGCTGGGTTAAGAGATGATGTTATACTTTGTCGGTCGCCTCTATTCACACATGGGAACAATTTATGCGTGATTTTTTGCATGCTTTTGAGAATTATCATTATGATCATTTGTGTGCAGAAATTTTAGAACTTAAGAAGAACAAAGATGAATCCTTTAAATATTTTGTTACCAAATTTACTCATCTTTGTTGTAAGTTTCCTTTGGGTTATAATCCCTCTAACCATGATTTAATTTCCTGAATATTTTCTCTTCATAATGAAACATATGAGTTAGTAGATGAAAAATCTACTACACGTTTTAATCTTTCTTCACATTT
Organism: Picea engelmannii; assembly: GCA_009831015.1. NCBI lineage: Eukaryota > Viridiplantae > Streptophyta > Pinopsida > Pinales > Pinaceae > Picea > Picea engelmannii. The sequence continues at coordinate 43,614 of ML785687.1, read as the reverse complement.
TGATTTGTATTTAAATGAAAATGTTGAAAATGTTAATGGTTTATATGGACTTCATATGTCTGTATCTTTCTTTACTGCGGATATAGATCAGATAGAGAATTATTTTCCGAAAGAAATATATGTATCCTCTCATCACTCCATTCCCCCTTTCTTTCTTTGTGACGAAAAAGTGACTTATTGTGTTGTAAATTCAAGTTCATATTTTTTTATAGTTGCGCAGAGGAGGATTTCCCTATTGATAATGGGACACTTTGGATCACACCGATGGTTATGTCAGGCTCTCATTATCCTCTCTCTTATTTCCCATCGCAATAAATGGAGGAGGGACCTATGGAGAAAACATTGAAATATGATCATTTTGTTAATGAAGAAAATATAGACACACTTAAAATGAGTTCTCCCTCACGTGTGGATAATTTGAAATTAATTTATGCTGATTTGGATTGTCCTGATGTTTCAAATTCTCCTAGTTCAAGTGACATAGAGAAATATTGTTTTCTTATTGATGTTAGATAATTTATTGAAACCTCTTGTTCTAATGAATGATTCTTATGACTTATTTCTCTCTTCTAACCATGAATATGCTTTGAAATATATTTCAAATTCTTATATAGTCTAGGAGCAAGAAAACCACATTGATTTTTTCACTTCAGGAGAAGAAATAAACATGCAAGACATACCTCTTTTATCTCAACAATCTACTTTTAACTTGGAAGAGGAAAACCATCTTGAGGAAGAATGTGTTGGTTTTGAAACCATGCCTAGTATGTAGCCCACCCATTCACAATCATCCAACGATGTTTTTAAAGAGGAGGAACTACCTTTTAGGGAGTCACTTTATGAAAAAAATTATTGTTCTAGAGAGCCTTTTTATTCTCTTAATTCTTCCACTTATTATTATTTGTATCATGATCTCTTTAATGGTTTGACTTTGCAGGAAACCACCCACCATCCGAATCAAATAGATTCAATGGCGCTAACCCCTTTTGAAATACTTGATGGGGGCAATATGCATGCGCAAGATAGAGAGGATAAGGCCTCTTCCCATGAACTTATTAATTATATGCCTTATCATCATTTTCCATGGGATACAGGGAATGTAATAGTAGATGTATATCAGACTGTGTTTTCTTCTTGATCAATAGTGAATCTTCTTATTCAAGTAGCCCTTTAATGAATATTATTGGTACTAGTGGATGTCACCATTGTCTTGAAATTACATCTCATACCATGGTAGATTCTAGTCTATGTAGATCATTTGTTTCCACTAATTTGTCTCAAATTAATGGTTACTTCAAGTGTGAGTCTAGGGAGGCTTCCCAAGATAATGAGGCACTTTGGTCTATGCCAATGGTTATGTCAGGACCATATTCTTTTGGTTTGTCTTCGGGATGAACAAATTTATTAGCACGAATATTCCCTCACTAAGAAAAACTCACATGTATTTGATGCATGGTTCTTATTTGGTATGCTACTTTCCATTGAATTCCCTCCATCAATTCTATGATAATCATGGTAGATTTTATGATAGAATTGAAGTATGGTTGGAAATATCTTACCTGGATAGAATTCTCATGAATTATCATTGTCACATGTTTAATACGGTGAAGAGATTTTATCATGTTTTAATGTTTCCCACTTTTACTCTGTCTTTATTCCATGGATAGAATTCTCATGAATTATCATCGTCACATGTTTAATATGGTGAAGAGATTTTATGATGGTTTAATGTTTCCCACTTTTACTCTTTCTTTATTCTAAGTTATGTTTCTAATATTTTGTTTTGAACATATGTTTGCAGGATTGAGATTATATGGATGGCTATATTGGCATTATGATTTTACATGACTCATTTTTAAGCCATTTGTAGCATAGGATAGGGTTAAGGTAATATAGACTCATTTTTAAGTTATTTGCTTTCTATTTTATTTAATTATTTTTCTATTTGCATTATCTTCTCATTACTATTGGATGAACAATAAATGAGTTTCTTGGCAGAGGTGGAAATAAATACAAAGCTTTCACATTAATTTTCCCTTGATTGTATTTTTCAATGTAATCTTGATATGGGGAAAATTTACTTCATCTCATTCTCAACTTTTTCTATGTACTGGGTAATTTTCAGATTGTTGATTTTTATGTTTGATCACCATGTCAAATCTTTTTGAAGCGTTGGGTTATCTCGCAAGTGGGATCTTTTAAAAGGATAATATCTACTCTCTCTTGTGATCAAAATGGACACTCGTATCTACTCCATCTCATATCCACATGATTCTAATTTGAAAATTTGCTTAACTAAGAGTCTTATGATTTTTAGGTTTGTTATCCCACACATAGTGAATTGAAAGTTTAAGTGACTAAAACCATCCCATTTGAAATCCAATCCACTCCAACTCCTTGGAATCTCTTTAGAATATTATGTTTACTTGCTTATGGATTTCTCCAATTGGTGTCTTTCCCAATTGACTATTTCTTTGATTACTTTCAGCCAACATGAATTTTTCTACATAGACTTTTCTTGCATAAAGAGCTTAGTTGATTTTTATTTCATTTGAGTTATTTTTCATTATCACTTTTAGTTTTAATTTATGAGCACTAGATACACATATATTATACTCTATTCAATTTGTTTTTCAATGAGAATTTTCATCTATTATTTTGTAGCACTCTTCACCCAAGTTTCCTCACATACACAACATCAAGAGATATTCATTCACAATGTTTAGATGCATTTTTTGACAATTCTAGACAACATGGTTATTTAAATATTTTGTTGATGTCTTCTTCAGAAAATTATTTGGGAACCAATCCTTTTATTCCCCAACTCATTGGTTGACTAAGGTCTCAATCCCAACATTGTCAATCTGATGAATTTTCAGACCTGGTATTTTCTTGAACAATATATTTTCATCCTTCGGTTTTCTTGATTTTGGGTTATTCATTATGTTCACACTTTTAAGTAATATGAATTTTATCATGGATGAGAATTACACGCTTATATCATGTTGAAACATTTCAAATGCTTGAGAGTTGTAAACATCTTAATGAAAAATAACAAGGCAACTTCTAAGATTCAAATTCTGAGTTTTCAATATTTGATTTCATTTTAGCCATGGTAATAATATTCAAGGTGTGAATTCATTGTAGGTTGTAACCCATCAATCTATTGAACCCCACACTCTTCATCATTCCTTGAACTCAAAATCTATCTATTGCTACATTGGAAGTATAAACATGTTAAGGTCATGCCGATACATCTATTTTGATCCCTCTTACTCATGAACTTGTTAATTTGGTTTTCCGGATTATGCATCTCATTCTTTGAACGAAAAACCTATCTAGTGGAGAGACAAGATATACACTCTTCTTTTTAATTTCACTTTCCTCTTATTCTTTTCCATGTGTAAACTCGAGGAAGTGGTTTATGGTTTATCTACTTGGAACACTCTTGAGAGATTGAGGCTATTAGTTTCATGCACATTCCAATCATGCCAATCTTATTATAAATTAAAAATATGATCCTAAGCACTTTATTCAATTTTGATTTCTAATTGTATATTCATTTGAGTGGGGGAAGTCAATCCATCAAGGTTGTGACCTAAGATCATTCGCACCTTTCCAGAGTGTCTTAATTGCTATCATTTCTTGATGATTTCTTATTTCCTCTCACAAGGATGAATATGATCATGTTAATGTTCCACACTATCATCATTAATAATAGGAGGAAACACATACTTTGGGGTGTAATGTTGATAACATTTGAATAAGATTTCCATGACTAATGTGTGTTGGTGGACTAGTATCTTTTAGAAGATAGATGAGATTGTGGTCTAATGATCCTATTTGTTTAATTTGATTGACTCTGATTTTAGGAACATGACATTGTGCACAGAGATCCAAATCTCACAACAATCATGAAACTAAAGTCTCTTGGTGAAATAAATTTTGAGAGAAAGCACAGAGTGCTCATATCTCGGGAAGAAGGTTGTGATAGTTGACTAAATGAACAGCAGATGAATATTTGATGACAACACTAGCCTTTTACACAGAGTTTTATGATAGCCAACTTAGTTTAAGTTTACATTATCTTAACATGCTCTTCCTGGAATTAGTTTTAATTTTGGTGTTTACTTCTTTTTTTTAGTTTAATTTCATTTCAATAAGTCAGTCAATTAAGAGAAGGATTTCTTCCCAAATTGATTACGAGTTGATCACATCTATTAGAATTTAAGGGAAAACTAGAAAAAAAATGTTCTTTTAAATTTTAACAATACAGTAGATATAGATCAACAATCACAACAAAATTATGAAGTAGATCAATCACAGAAATAATACAATAGATTTAAGCATGTAGAAAACAATTATAAACTAGATCTGAACATGAACAGATTTGATCATTAACAATAAAAAATAATTTTGAATGTTAACATAAACATATATGATAATTAGTAGAGCAAGAAACTTAACATTACCTTGATAAAAAACAATTTAGAACAAATTTACCTTTAGAAGCTTGTATCTTTCCTCTTTTCTGTATGCTCAATAAAAGCTATAATGGTCATGGATCAAACCCTCAAAGGGTAGATCTCATCATGATCTATGTGAACAGTTTTGCCAAGAAGAACTCAAAGACCAATCAACATAAGTAGGGATGATATAAAAACACCAAAAGACCAAACTCAAGGCCGATAGATAGCCCCAAACAGCGTAACCAAAAATTTTCCTAGGCATATAGGGTTGTTGCAACAAATAGGGAGCCTAAGACAACAGACTTAGGGATGTCTCAATAGGCCCTAAATTATGTAAATAACAAGTGACAATAGCAACACAAGAAGGACACAAGTGGTAGCCAAGGAGAAAGTTAGAGGCAAGCTAGAAGGAACCAATGGAAACCTAAGAGAAGCTTGAGACATGTTGGAGGAGAGGTAGTAAGGGGTCGCAACACCTGTAGAAGCAAAGGGAGAGAGCCGCACCACCTCAGAAAGAAAGAGAAGACAAGAACATGACACATGTACCCTATACCAGCACAAGGAGACTCAAAAAAAACAAGAGAGAGAAACACACAATGAGGTTGAACCCTCAAACAGCAATAGAAAAACCCTTCAAGTAGGCCGCACCAAAAATTTAGAATTGAACAAGAGTAGTCGTTGCACAATATGATCAAGAGAAGAGTGGGAGAAAGAAATTGTTTAGAGAATGAGGGGTGAAGTTGTTTTTGTAGGTTAGAAAGCGGGGTAGGGTTAATTAATATAACCCTACCTTTTAGGATTAATTAAAATCCAATAAAAATAAAAATAAAAATAATTAATATTTTAATTACTAAAAATATTAATTAGGAAGTCAACAAGTCAAAGTGACTAGAAAAGACCAACACCACAAAATACATTAAGGAGGAAGTGGCCCAAGCAAGGGGAGGCAACACAAAAAAGTCAAAGGGGTCTTATTCAATGGAAAGATGTGCACATAAGTCTCATGATAACTTATAAGATTTTTCCATCCCAACATAAGAGGAAAAATCAATGATGTGGTCATGTCCATCTTTGTAGTTTCTCCTAGGTCTCATGGACCATACCGAGAGAGTATAAGAAAATCACACATCATCACATCCTAGTACTTAACCAAGAACCTGCCTGGACCCAAACCAGGATACCCCAGAACACATCTGGGGGCCCTAGATCACCACTAGGGTCTTATCCACCAATGTACACAACCAATGATCAATTCAAGCATCGAGAAAGGATTCCTTGGAACACATCCAGGATCCCTAGAACACATCTAGGGACTTACATCATCAACCACCAAGGTACACAACCAATGATCAATCCAAGCATCGAGCAACGATTCCCTACAGCACATCCAGGGGCCCTATAACATATCTAGGGACTTACTTCTTGGTCCTTGACCAAGAACCCCAACAATATACTAGGGGCCCTCACTAGGGTCTTTTTCCATGGTGCTAACTGCTTGGTCCCAGACCAAGAACCCCAGGAGTGTACTGGGGGCCCTAGATCTCATCTAGGGTCTTATGCCATCCTCCCAGATAAGGGCTCTTACAGCTACTTAAATTTAACATCATTCTCTTTTGTTATGCAGGTTGGGAAATTACTTGTGCGACCAACAACTCAAAATATTTCTCTTGAAATGAGGACAACTTAGGGAAAGTGTTAATCTGAACTTAGATGATCAGATTCCTTTGTAACATTTTTTATCAAACCATATTTCCACCAACTCAACAATTGATTATAAATATAGTCTCATTTATTTACTCACATATTAGTTTATGATCTAGTTGATATTTGGAGTCATTTTCATGACTATTTTGATAACCTCCATAAGTGTGATTTTCCTTTTTGCTTTATTAGATTGAATTATTTGGGTCTGTGTGGCTAATGATTTTATTTTATAGAAAAAATAAAATGACACTCTGGTGAGAAATATAAAATGTATTTTATATTGAAAAATTAATTATTTTCAAATATGCAAAGGAATTGTTCACTTCATGAAATCTTAAGAGTTTATGGGTTTGTGGAATGTTCCATGTAATTGGTTTTTGAAAATCTGTTTTGATTGTGCATCTACATTAACCCACATTGCTTGATTCCCATAATTGTTTTGTCACACTAAATAAAAGGAAAATTGTATGTGACAATTGGGTTTGAGAATTGTATTGCAAATCTTTTCCATTAGATAATCAATTATTGTAATCTTCTTTGTCCTTCATTTTTTATTTCATACCTCTACTCTGTGAATTTTTTCTATCGGGTTTAATGTTGAATGGTTACATTTTCTTGATTGGTTATTGCCCTTGGCTTACCTTTGATCTTTCACTGAAAACACTTTCATTGACACTAAACCAGATGTGTTGCTTGTTGTTGGGTTCTGTTCTTATCTTTCTCATCAGGTTTTCATCATTTTGATGACTGACATTCTAGCTTCAGATTTATTTTATTTTAGTTTTATTTTAATGAATTGACTTTTTATTACAGTGTTGCTTCAAATTGTACATAGTGCTTCCATATTTTGATTTGGATGTTGGTATTTTTATAAGATGATTAGACTCTTAGTCTGTTTTGAGGATTACTCTTTAAATTTGAGTGAGGGGTTGGTCCAATTCTGGTCACATATTGTAGAATTTTTTTTTCTTACAAGTCATGAGTGTTGAACACACCACCCACACTAAGAGGGGGGGGGGGTGAATTAGTGTGTGGACTATTCTAACTTTTCTTCTTCTTAAGTTAGAAATTAAAACATACTTGAACAAATTAAGAACAATCAAATCATAATCACAATGGACACAGAAGATACCAGATGTTTGTATATAAATTGTATTAATATATGGTAATATAATAATAAGGATTTTTTGAGCGCCTACTAATTTGTTTCAGCACCAACTGAAGTAAGGAGTACCAACTCTCAAACAAGACCCAACTTGTTGCAAGACCCAACTCACTGATAGAACACAGTCTATCCAACTAGAGTTCATTCAAATCCAGCAGTAGTGATCCATTATAGAATCAACTCTATCTCATGATTAGAGGTATACCATAAATGCTCATCACTGCATTTCATCTTCTCTCTGAAATTCACACCTTCTTCGCTTTATCTTTCCTTTGATATATTTGCGCCTTCTTCACTTCTACATCTCTCTTATATTCGCACAGACCTCAGGTCTCGATCCGCCTCATTCACCTCACAAGCCACTCTTTCTCCACAAGAGCATTTCAAGTGAACCAATCATGGTTGTATTTATACTTGTTTATGCTCAAAACCTCTTTAAGTTATTGAGCCAACTTGTGCAACAAGTTATAACTAACTTCTTCATTTACAATAACTTTTGGGACCACCAGAGATCATCAATCCGAGTCTTCAACGTTACACATGGCATCTCCTTTCCTTTCAAAAATCGATCAGAAGCATGGATTGATTTCCTTCGTCTCTGTGATAACAGAGATAGACACTTCCTTCAAACCATGTCCATATGATCAATGGCGTAGAACCACATGCTTAACAATTTAAGAGATGCAGTACATTCCACCCTTTAATCTCTTTACCATATGACCAATGGTGTTGACCAGACGCTAGGCGAGATGAGCTCTTGAGTGTTTATCGATTCAACGGTCACGATTCAATCTCCCAGTGAGATGGACGATTTTCAGGACTTCGGGTCTTCGCCCTTCGGGTCTTTGTGAATTCCAACCTTTCAAATCTCTTGAATATGATATTACCGAGCATATTGGACAGTTCACATTATATCTCGGAACCACATCAATGGTTATATTCGATCCTTACATCTATCCTTCATTGTTGAATCCAATGGCCAAGACTTAATCAAGAAATGAGATGGATGGCCACCTTTTACTCCGCGAATTTGTTTAGTATGCTTACGTTATCCTTCCACTGTATTTTGATCAACGATCGAGAATGAAACTAAACATCAGATCGATGGTCGAGATCTCCTTCGGGTCTCTGGACTTCAGAGATTTCGAGTCTCAACCCCTTCTTTCCTCCGTACACCAATCTTCTGAAGCTGACAAACCGCTGATGTGGGTCCCTCTTGGATTAATGGTCGAGATCTCCTTCAGGTCTCTAGACTTCGGAGATTTCAAATCTCAACCCTTTCTTTCCTCTGGAGTGATCACCTGTTGTGCAAGTCATAAAATGGTGGAGACCGCTTGCTGTCAGTTAACGCTTCCACTTACACTATCCTTCCATTGTAGTAGATCGATGATCGATATTTCTCCCGAAGTGATCTTCAGATCAGACGTCTCGTGTCCACTTCGGGTCTTCAGCATTCGGGGCTTTGGGACTTTGGGTGAGTGTTGGTGGTAAAACTCCCAAAGAAAAACTCTCGAAGTGACGTAACTTACTTGCGTCACTTGATGACGTGTCGCGAGTCGAGCAGTTGCCATGTGTCACTCAGATTCATGATTTGCATGTAACTGAAATGTTGATTTCAACTTGACACTTGTCATTCTCTGACTATGCCACATGTCCTTGCTAACGTAGACTGCTAATGTGGTCTATCACAATTTCTTGCTAACGTAGACTTTTGACGTGGTCTGTCACAATTTTTTGTTAACGTTGACGTAGATCTCCTGATGTGACACATGCTCATCTCCTTGATCTAACGGTCATGATAGTATCTGAAGGGTATCTTAGATTGACGGCTGAGAGTAACTTTGGTACTTCGTCCTTCGGGACTTCGAGACTTTTGACATTTGAAACTCCCAAAGTAAATCTCCCAAAGTAAAGTAACATGCTTACGTCACTTGTTGACATGGCACGAACCAATTTCCTTTTGACACTTGTCATCATCTGATTATTCCATGTGTATTTGTTGACGTGGTCTGCCACATGTCCTTGCTGACATGGTCTATTGACCAACAAACCTGATCCAATAGTCATCGTATGTCCTCTAAATTTGATGGTCCTTATTCATTTCAGATTTCCGAGCTTAAGATATTTCAAATCTCAAACTTTCTAGAGCGTAACCTCCTCACTTCTTTATACCCAAAACGAATGTTGTTCGTTGATCAGGATCTTATATCGACGGCTCAATCTTTCTGCTATGCAACTTTGCTATCTTATCCTTTCCTTCCATTCAAAAGTGATCCAACAGTTGACGAGATTTTGCATAATTGAATTCTCAATCGTTTTGCCCCACTTATCTTGTCCTTCCACTCAAAAGTGATCCAACGGTTGTGAAGATTCTTGAAGCAGATTCATGATCAAGGATGATTGCGGAACCACAACTTTTGAGTGATTTAACTCATCACCCAAACTCCACAATTGGAAGTTGTGCGCTATTGGTGAGTCAACCATGATTGTCGATCTTCGAAGCTATAAGATCGGACGGTCCTGACTGATTGCGGGATTGGAACTAGCACAATATTTAATTCTCCTTTCGATCTCCACAATCTATCCCTGCCATTGATCTGGCGATTGCGCATCCGACGATCACAACTCAATACAACTTAATCTAATCGCTTGTTGGATCAACCATAGTCGTTGATATCGACGTCTATGAGATCTGACAATCTAGTCCAATTGCGGGATTGGAACTAGCGAGTCGTTTAATTCTCCTTCCGATCTTCACAATTTATCCCTGTCATTTATCTGGCTTGTAGATTCGATGGTCACGATCCTCAAGCCCACGGTCACTCATATGACCGTCGTTCGTTATATGAAATTATCAACACTATAAATTTCCTTGATCGGACGACTGTTGAGACTTCTCACCTTTTCTTGTGTGTTGGTCGACTTCTCAATATTTCCATCGATCCTGACGATACTTCTGCAATGCGCTTCTTCTTTCTGAGCTTTGATCTTCATTCGCTAACCCTCCCTAGATTTTATCATAAGAACATTGTTGATCCTATCATGATCAACAATAATCACAAATTTCTTCAGCCTATCTCTACATTTGCTAACGTACTACGTTTTCGCTTCTGAGCTTTTGATATCTGCATACTGTTCTCTCCTCCTCCTGAGCTTACACTTTTGATCTCTGCATACTTTTTGACATCTTCTACTAACTGATATACTTGTTGACATCAATGACAATCTCATCTATAGTAATTCATCATTAACAATAGATCATCACATCGACTGTTGACATCAATGACAATCTTTCCAACAATCACCCCCTTTGTCATTGAGGACAACCCACTAACTTCATATACAAAACTCCCCCTGTGATTATGCTTTCCTCTTATGAAGTGTTTTCTTTTATGAAGTTTCTCTCCCCCTTTGACATCAATGGCAAAGGGTTTTTCCTCCTGTGGTAAAGCTCTATATGTTACTGACTAGAATTTGAACTTGGGTAACACTTCTTGCAATTATGTTTTTCCTGCCATAACTGAATGACTTCCCCTGTCAATATGCTCTCTCTCTTCTTCTGACTACTCTCCCCCTTTGTTTCTGAAAAGGTAGCTCTTCCTGACAAGGTTTCTTCCTTACTAACTTCTTATCTCAGTTGATTGGGATTTTTGTGTTTCAAATGAGTAGTCTTCTTGATACCAATTTTTGTAGTGATCGAGTCTTTTCACAACTTAATCTTAATTACTTTCTTGTTTACTAACCAAAACTTCCCTTGATTTTTTACTGACTGTTCTCCCCCTTTGTTTCTAAAAGGGTAGTTTTTCTTGACAGGGTTTCTCCTCTTGTTATCTTTACAAGATGTCATGTACCTCATTTTGTACATCAGAATGTTGCTTCTGCAGATGTCGTTGTCCTACTAGAATAGTGCGCAATTGTAGCTCATCTTATTCAAACAACTCTTGGATCTGCCCATGATTCTCATCGATCTCTAACCAGATGCATCCATCTTTATCCAAGATGCTTCTTTACTGTACATTGCTCTAAAGTTGTCTGAGAAAGTTTATACTGTGTTTGTCACATGACTGCAATTCTTTTTGCAACAATTAACTTCACTCCTGTTCACATTTTCAATCTTTGCTATCCACATCTGTGAGTGTCTCGATTTCTTGAACTTTGTTCTCTGATCTTATATTACTACAACTTCATTTTTCTTGCATGTTTCATTTACTCCTTTTGTCGTATTGTATGAATCATTTATCATTGACTGTTTTCTTGAGTTCCAACAGTTACTGGGTTTGTGGCCATATCCACCACAACTGTAGCATCTCATAGTGTAACAATGTGTAGCAATATGTCCAACATGATTGCAGTTCCAACATCTTATAATGTTGTTGAACCTACCAAATTGTTTTCTTCCATGATGCCTACAATCCAAGGCTTTATGACCATATTCATTACAAGAAAAACAATAACCATGAAAAACACTCGCATACCTTCTTTGATTCATCCATGAAGGTGTCTCTCTTCTAAACTTGATTTGAGGTAGATGAGTAGCTTCTGGATGTCTTCCTTGATATGATCTTCTAAATTTTGTAGTGTTGCTTTTATTTCTTGAACATGAAGAACCTGAGTCATACCTGCTTTCACTTTTTACAAATGAAGGAGTTGTGTCAGACATGTCTTCATCCTTTACAAATGAAGGACTTGTGTCAAACCTGTTTTCACCTTTTACAAATGAAGGACCTGCATCAGATTTCTTAGGAGTACCGATTTCTTCCTTGTTTTAATCCAAGACCAGATTTGTCATTTGGTAATCTCTGACTATCCAAGATCTCATCCAGGGTCATGGATCTGTTCAAGAACTTGATTTGAGTGTTTGACTTCTCAACCTTCTCTCTAAGATTCACAACTTCTGCTTCCAACTTATGACATGATTCTTCCTTTTTGTTCAGTTGGTTCCTCACTACCTCCTCCCTTCTTTTGGCTTCTTCAAGTTGGATTTTAATATTGACATAGATTTCCCTTAGTTCGTTTAGATCTGCAAGGATTTTGCTTGGTTCATCATCTTCCTTATTTTCTTCTTTTGCTTGATTGATTTCATTTTTTAGTTTCTCAATCTCCTCTTCCTTTTCTTGACTGATTTCATTTTTCAGTCTCTCGATCTCCTCTTCCTTTTCTTTTGTTAGATCAACAACTTTTGTTTTCAATCTTTTGATCTCTTCTTCTTTGTTTTCTAACTGAATATTTTGCTTAGATATGATTTCTTCATTTTCTTTGAGCTTTTCTTTTATTTCCAGGATATGTTTTTGATTGCTAAGCTCATCATCTTCCTTATTCTTTTCTTTTACTTTACTAATTTCTTTCTTCAGCTTATCGATCTCTTATTTTTCTTCTAACTGATTATCCTGCTCATATATTATCTTTTCATTGTCCTTAAGAATTTCCTTTATTTCCGAGATATGCTTTTGACTCTTTTCAAGAAATTCTTTAGTGCAGTCATGAAGATAGCTATAGTCTGAATCATTATGGTCATAGCAGTATTCTCAGAGACTCCAATCAACCTTTTGTTTGGCCTTTGATATTTATTCTTCTACTTCTTCCGTGAGATAAATGCTAACAAAAAATTATTTTATTGTATATGAGTCTTCTTCTTTACTTGCAGGGGAGGATTCAATATCAACATTATTGCAATCGAAATATTGTGGAGAGTCTTTACCTTTATTGATGGTTGAGTCTTCCTCTTCATCCTTGATAGGGATCTCTTATGTGTCTTTTCTTTTGGTTTGATACATCTCTTCCAGCATCAGCCATAAGTCCTTGGCGGATGTGCATAGCCATATGCTTGCCTTGATTGTATCTGATAATCCATTGAGAAGAATATTCAATGCTACTTCATTGTTCTTCATTGATTTTCTTTGGACTATAATCTTGGATAGATTCTTTGAGGTAGTTAAGTCCCAGGGCTTGCTTACTACCGAATTCCAAACTTCATATCCTCTTGACTTCAAAAACTGTTTCATATTTTCTCTCCATGAGGAATAATCTGTTCCATCAAATAAGGGAGCTTCAATTGCGGAGAGAGACATATGTCCACCCATTTCTTCAGGATCTAACTTCCAGTGGTTAAATTGTGTTGAAGGAACCCGCTCTCAGACCAATTTTGAACACACCGCCCACACTAAGAGCGGGGGGTGAATTAGTGTGTGGACTATTCTAATTTTTCTTCTTTTTTAAGTTAACAGTTAAAACATATTTGAACAGATTAAGAACATTCAAATCATAATCACAATGGACACAGAAGATACCAGATGTTTGTATATAATTTATATGAATATATGTGAATATAATAATAAGGATTTTCCCAGCACCAACTAATTTGTTTCAGCACCAACTCCTCGGAGAGCACCAACTCTCAAGCAAGACCTAGTTTGTTGCAAGATCCAGCTTGTTGATAGAACACAATCGATCCAACTAGAGTTCATTCAAATCCAGTAGCAATGATCCATTATAGAATCAACTCTATCTCATGATTAGAGGTATACCATAAACGCTCATCACCACATTTCATCTTCTCTCTTAAATTCGCCCTTTCTTCGCTTTATCTTTCCTTTGATATATTCGCGCCTTCTTCACTTCTACATCTCTCTTATATTCACACAGACCTCAGGTCCCGATCCGCCTCATTCACCTCACAAGCCACTCTTTATCCATAAGCACATTTCAAGTGAACCAATCATGGTTGTATTTATACTTGTTTATGCTCAAAACTTGTTTAAGTTATCGATCTGAATTGTGCAACAAGTTATAACTAACTTGTTCATTTACAATAACTTTTGGGACCACCAGAGATCATCAATCCGGGGCTTCAGCGTTACACCTGGCATCCCCTTTCCTTTCACAAATCGATCACAGGCATGGATCGTTTTCCTTCGTCTCTGTGATAATAGAGATCGATGCTTCCTTCAAACCATGTTCATATGATCAATGGCGTAGAACCATAGGCTTAACAATTTAAGCGACACACTACATTCCGCCCTTTAATCTCTTTACCATATGACCAATGGTATTGACCAGATGCTAGGCGAGATGAGTTTTTGAGCGTTTATCGATTCAATCTCCCGATGAGATGGACGATTGTTAGGACTTCGGGTCTTCGCCCTTCGAGTCTTTGTGACTTCCAACCTTTCAAATCTCTCGAATATGATATCAACAAATAGATCGGATGGTTCACATTATATCTCTAAACCAGATCAATGGTTATATTCGATCCTTACATATATCCTTCATTTCTTAATCCAATGGCTAGGACTTAATCAAGCAATGAGATGGATGGCCACCTTTTACTCTGCGACTTCGTCTATTATGCTTACGCTATCCTTCCACTGTATTTTGATCAACGATTAAGAATGCAATCGAACATCAGATCGACGGTCAAGATCTCCTTCGGGTCTCCGAACTTCGGAGATTTCGAGTCTCAACCCCTTCTTTCCTCCATACGCCAATCTTCCAGAGCTGAAAAACCGTTGATGCGTGTCCCTCTTGGATTAACGGTCAAGATCTGCTTTGGGTCTCTAGACTTCGGAGATTTCAAATCTCAACCCTTTCTTTCCTCCGGAGTGATCACCTGTTGTGTAAGTCATAAGACGGTGGAGACCGCTTGCTGTTGGTTAACGCTTCCACTTATATTATCCTTCCACTGTAGTAGATCGACGGACGAGAGTGCTCCCGAAGTGATCTTCAGATCAGAGTTCTCGTTTCCACTTCGAGTCTTCGGCATTCAGGACTTCGGGACTTTGGGCGAGTGTTGGTGGTAAAACTCCCGGAGAAAAACTCTCGAAGTCACGTAACTTACTTGTGTCACTTGATGACGTGTCACGAGTTGAGCAGCTGCCATGTGTCACTCATATTTGTGATTTGCACGTACCTAAAACGTTGATTTCAACTTGACACTTGTCATTCTCTGACTATGCCATGTGTCATTGTTGATGTAGACTGCTGACATGGTCTGTCACAGTTTCTTCTTGATGTAGACTGCTGACGTGGTTTGTCACAGTTTCTTGTTGACGTCGACGTAGATCTCCTGATGTGACACATGTTCATCTCCTTGATCTAACGATCAGGATAGTATCCAAAGGGTATCTCAAGTCGACGACTGAGAGTAACTTAGATCGACGGCTCGATCTTTCTGCGATGCAGCTTTTCTATCTTATCTTGTCCTTCCACTCGAAAGTGATCCGATGACTGACGGGAATTCACATAATCGAATTCTCAATCGTTTTTCCATGCTTATCCTGTCCTTCCACTCAAAAGTGATCCAACGGTTGTGAAGATTCTTGAAGCAGATCCATGATCAAGGATGATTGCGAAACCACAAGCTGCGAGTGATTTAACTCGTCACCCAAACTCCGCAATTGGAAGTTGTCCATTGTTGGTGAGTCAACCATGATCGTCGATCTTCGAAGCTATAGGATCGGACGGTCCTGACTAATTGTGGGATTGGAAAAAGCATGATATTTAATTATCCTTTCGATCTCCACAATCTATCCCTGTCGTTGATCTGGCAATTACGCATCCGACGGTCAAAACTCAATCCGGCTTAATTTGATCACTTGTTGGATCAACCACAGTCTTTCATATCGACGTCTATGAGATCTGACAATCTAGGCCAATTGCGGGATTGGAACTAGCGAGTCGTTTAATTCTCCTTTTGATCTCTACAATTTATCCTTGTCATTGATCTAGCTTGCAGATCCGATGGTCACGATCCTCCAACAATCCTCAATCCCACGGTCACTCATATGATCGTCATCTGTTATATGAGACGATCAACGCTGTCAATTTCCTTGATCAGACGGTTGTTGAGACTTCTCACATTTTCATGTGCGTTGGTCGACTTCTCAATATTTCCATCGATCCCGAGGATACTTCTGCAATGCGCTTCTTCCTTCTGAGCTTTGATCTTCATTCGCTAACCCTCCTGAGATTTTATCATTGGAACATTGTTGATCCTATCGTGATCAACAATAATCACGAATTGCTTCAGCCTATCTCTGCATTTGCTAACGTACTACGTTTTCCCTTCTGAGCTTTTGATATCTGCATACTGTTCGCTCCTCCTCTTGAGCTTATTCTTTGAATCTCTACATACTTTTTGACATCTTCTGCTAACTGATATACTTGTTGACATCAATGACAATCTCATCTGTGGTAATTCATCATTAACAACACATCATCACATCGACTGTTGACATCAATGAAACTGTTGACTTTTGATTACAGTGTTGCTTCTAATTGTACATAGTGCCTCCATCTTTTGATTTGGATGTTGGTATTTTTATAAGCTGATTTGACTCTTAGTCTTCTTTGAGGATTACTCTTTAAATTTGAGTGAGGCATTGGTCTAATTCTGGTCACATATTGTAGAATTTGTTTTTCTTACAAGTCATGAGATGTATGGGTTGCTCTATTTGAATGAAAAATTATAAAGTTTTCAATTGTAGTTATGGACTGATACTTTTGGTGGAACACAGGTGTCTGTTGAGCATCCAATAATAATCCATAAGTATAGGAAAGTTTCTATCTATTTTTTTCTTTGAGCTCCACTCACTTCACATTAATAAAAATGTCCAATACTATGATGGTTTTTGGAGAAACTTATGGTTTAAACTAAAATACATAATATCTACTCAACAAATCAAAATAACTATCGTATCACCCTGCATCCTTCACACCCTATGTGCATATGCATATCTATATCTAGAATCTAAAAGGGTGAACATATTCTGAAATAAAAAAGGAAGATGAAAGCACTGTTAATAGTGTGGGAAGTACAAGTAAACTCGCCAGGGCTATGGATGTCTACTGGCAGCGGAGCTATGCTTGTATGGTACTGAGGCAACTTCGTCGGGGATATGGACGCTCACTGGTAGTGAATAAATGCCAGAAAAAGAGAGGCGAGGAACACACTTATGTAAATGTTTGCTTGTTAATAAATGTGAAAGCCCATGGTTGAACCAAAGCTAACATGAAGTGTGCAGCCAATAAAATAATTTATCTCATTAATTGGCTCTTAGAAAAGGGTGTGTTAGATTACAAGTACTAGAAATAATGGGTTATATCTTCTAGAATTTTCGCATTATTGTGGTACCCGTGATTATTAGAAAATTTTCTGCAGTTTGTTGAACTTATCTTTAAACTCAGATCTAAAGTATGGGTCCTCGACTTCTATTGACAGAGATAATTGGTTCTTCCAGTGTGTTTCCATTTGTTTTGGTTGCAAAAATCCCCCTTCACTTTTGCTTTTACAAGCGAAAAAAAAATACCCCACCCCTACTAAAATTGTAAGTCTATTGTCAAATCCTCTACTGCTCGATCCTGATGCTATTTCTTTTCCTACATTTAGGGAGTTGAGGTTTAGTCTTGAATGATGATTGCATTGAAGGAGGTTTATATCTCTTTTGATCTTATGGTTTCAAATATTTTCATGATTCTTTGTTTACCTATGATGTTTCGTTGACATTTATATGAGTGGTTGACACATTGTCTTCCTATCTTATACAATTTCCCAAGTGTTTAATGATTTTATATGGTTGTAAGGTTTGGTGATCTAGTACAAGTCTTGAATGAGTTTGATGTAGGTTGTTAATCATTTCCCTAGATGACTTATTCAAAGATTGCTAGCATATGGTGCTTAACATCTTAATCTTTATACTCTCATATATTGGGCAACTTTTAACTTGATTCATAAGGTCACTAATCATTTCCAGGTGTTGGAGATTAGATGCATGCACCTATCATGATAGTTATTTAATCGAGATCAAGATCATAGATGATTGCCTTCGATCAACCTCTCCTCTTCATGTTCTTCAAAATATAGACTTATTCATGAGTTTGCTTAAAGGCAAGGAAATATAATGTTTCTGATATATTTTCAAATGTCTTCTTAATCACATAATTGATTTTGTCTCCTTTTGTGGTTACAGGAACAAGTTAACATGGTATCATTTTCTTCATGATTGCTCCAACCTTGAGATGCATGTTGGGGAATCCTTTGATCCTCTTCCCCTTTTATCCTTCCCTTTTTTATTGAGTTTTCCCTCTATTTTCTTCTATTATTTTCTCTAACTAAACTCCATAGTTGGATTATGCTAGTTGATAGATTTCCAATGACTGTAACCATACTTAAATCTGAGTTTCAAATCAAATGTTATGGCCTCTGAAAGTTTCCTAAGCCAAATCTCACCATTGCCACCTCATTGTCACATGGCATCCACGCGACCCCCTATCATCGGTGTCATATGATGTGGCACTAACATGGACATGCCACCTGCTACATGGCCCATCGAGCCCACATTCAATCTTGGATCCCTCTTCATCGTTGGAATTCATCCATACCAAAATGCTACAAATCATGCCGATCAATTTTCCCAACGATGATCATATCTTCCAACCCAACCAATTTTCCCAACCCGATCAACTCCCTTCCAATCATATCTTCCGACATGACCAATTTTCCTGTCCCAATCAACTCCCTTCTGATCATATCTTCTGATCCAATCAATTTTTTCGACGATGATCATATTGTTCCTACCCGACCAATTTTTCCCGACCTGATCAATGCCATTCCGATCATATCTTCTGAACCAACCAACTCTTCTTGAAATACCATTTATGCATCAATTTTTAAACGGTCATATCTTGGGCTACAAGAGTCAAAATTGAGCTCATGATACCTCGTTGGAAAGATATTGAGTAGAGGAATGCAATGGAAGGGGTATTAGGGTCATGAAAGTGACAAAAAATATCAGAAATTGTAGAGAACAGTAGGCCACGAATTTGGGGGGGAAATGGACTATGCAGACTTCAAACAGTCATATCTAGAGCTACGGGTAACGAAATCAGGCCCATGATATCTAGATGGAAAGTTGGAGGAGAGAAGAATAGGCTGAGATAACAAGTGTTGGTTTATGATGATCAGAAAAGGTCAAAAAATGAAAAACAAAGAAGGAACCCGAATTCAGATGAAGAACCCACTATGCAGAATTCAAACAATCATATATGGAGCTACAAGAAACAAAATTAGGCTAGAAAAGGCTCGATAGAAATCCGAGACAAAGAAGAAGAAGTTATAATGATCACATTGAGAAGGCTGAAGCCAGAAATGCCCAAAAACGTTCAAGGAAGAGAAAATAACGCCAATCGGCACAGTCAATGATTGTCTTTTAACGAATATAATTTGTAAATTGTCATAGGATGAAAGTAACCACCCAAAGGTATCTTCAGCTTCCATTTGTAACTCCAACATCTACATTTTCAAAATGCAAGAGAAATTTGGAATGTAAAAAAGTCAAAATTAGAGAAAAACGAAATGAATGGTCATGAGCGTTGAAGAGCCTCTCTCTTGTTTTATAAAAGACAACATGTTGAATAGAAAATGGTATTTTCCCCTTTGTAAAAAAATATGGTACTGTTACTTATGAATAATAAAGAGCAGGAGGCATTTCGTAAATTGGTGATTTTGATGAGTATATATGAGACTACTTTTTATGCATTTATCTTTTGTTTGAGTAGATAGGATTCTATTGTATGAATTACTTATGTGCTCTGTTCTATCTACTTATGTTATCACTTATTTCATTGTCGGTACATAAATGATGTTATAGATGCATTGTACAACTAATTTGAAGCATTGTTGCTATCACATATCATTAGCATACATGATTTTTTTCTAATTATAATGATATCATCTTTCACTCTACTCACTCTTCTAGTTTTTCTCTCTCCGGATAGATTATAATTTTCTTTTAGTTTTATTATCCTTAGGATTAGTTAAAACTCTTTAGGGGGAAGTTCGTTGTCTTTCCCCTCTTTCTTCTTTTAATTATTGGCGGCAGCGAGACCCATATACTCGCGAGAAACGTCATTTCTCTCCATACCAAATAAGAGTAGGTCTGATTGGGACCTACCATCGGGCATTCTCCCTCATCTGCTTGACATGCCATTTGGACCCATCAACAAGGCCTTAGTCCCTAAGTTAAGCTTCTATGTCCCATGGTCTAGGAACAATGCCTGGAACTACAACATAGGATATCTAAACAATATCTTTGAGCTTTTAGTGGGATATGAGCACCGTTATGAGGTTTTCCACTCGAGAAATGGTTCTCAAGAACTTAATCATCGTATGAGGAGGAAATTAAAAGTCTTATTACCCTAAATGAAGCATATGGTATCTAGGCCATGACTGTGTCCTCAAACCACCACATACACCTTCTAAAGGGAACATTTAGTCTCCATCACTTATACGGAAGTGCTTAAGAAGTTTTCCATGTGAGAAATGCATCTCAAAGGCTTAACCATTGTGAAGGTAAGAGATGGCATATTGCATATACAAAATATGGGTATATCATTTATATGGGATTGATATACAAGTGTATGGAATTGGTACAACGTATCTAGATCCTCATATAACAAGGGATGCTTAGAATGGTTTTCCTACAAGTTTCACATCTATACAATGTTGTTTCCTTATAAAATGCAAATAAAACAAGAAATCTTAAATTTTTTATAAACCTTAATCATTGAATTCAAGTAGTATTCAAACCCTACTCATGGATCATTATATTTTTCATGGTTTTTCGAATGTTTCTCTATAATAAAATGTTTGATACCTCCACCCTCTCTCACATGTGTTTCTTCAAAATGATTAAAAGTAGTAAATTCTCAAATTGTGTCAATTACAAAAAACATGTATATTTCAAGGAAATTAAATTTTTAGGTTCCAAAAATTAGATACACTCAACTACTCCTTTACGTTAAGTTGTTTCCTATCAAGAACAACTAATTTCAATATCTCATATCCAACATTCATTTATGTTGACTATTAATGATGTCATTGGAAATATGGAACTTGGCCATTTTAATACCTTGGTTTTGAGTCCCCAGATTAATTATGTATGGTTGTTTATTCATGGAAGGCCAAAGTCGTTGCAAAGTTAAAAAATATGGAGAGTTTGGAAATGTAATACTTTGAAATGTTTAATGATAAAACACATTGTTGCTTGCAAGATGGACACATACAGAGATAGGGGGATATGAATCCATGAGAGAGGGGGCTAAATGAGCTAAGTCTTTTTATTATATTTTATTCACCCATCTTGAAATTAGTTGGTAAAAGTGGTTATGTGAGCTTCTTGGGGAGGTGTGGTGTTTAATTGCATGTAATTATATAAACCCTACTTTTGGACTATTTTTGGGGGTTACTCACACATTTTGGTTACTCAATCATTGTTACTCATTCCTGACTCATTCTTGCTCACTCTGGTTTTGGGTTTTGGGACATGGAAAACAAATTGTTAGTGAAAAGAACCATTGCTTGTTGGATGTAGGTAATTGTTGATTATTCCAAGAAGGAATGGATGCCTATGTGTATGAGAATGATGGCAGTTGTGAAATAACTTTCCACCACTGAGAATCCTTGGATTTTCCAGCATTCATATTCTTGGACAATAGAAATGGAGCCCTGGAAAATAAGTGGAAGAGCTTAAGGGATTGCATCGCAGTAAAAGGGGTTTATTTCTTTGGGTTGTGTAGGGTGAGGGGGAAAGAGATTTGTTAAACTAGTATTGTTGTGTGGTTGAGGAAACTGCGAGAGATTTCTAACTAACTAGTGTGTGCTTTAGAGTTGGTATAGGACGCATCCTTATGGATTCATAGGCCTGGCTCGGGGGTGACATGCTATTGAGAGAGCTAGAACAATAATGATTATGGTTGGGTGGAACGTCCAACATCTATAGCCTGTTGATGATTGGTTTATTTAGAGATAAGTTTTCTCTTTGTTTTCTTTTTATTTTATATTCTGCTATGTATTAATTATCTTTGAGATGTGTTATAATGTGATTTTTAATTTTATGTATGGGACACAATTCAGTTATTTTGTATTTTAGCATGTTTCTTGATTATTGCATGTGTGTGTATCATGCTTCTTGATTTAATAATTGGTATCAAAAATTGGATATCAGTCAAGAAAGTGAATTCTTGAGGTACCCAGGCAGTGGATACGTCACAAATCAATGTTAGAGAAACAACTTTGTGGATGTTGGTAATGGGTTAATTACAGATTGGTATCAGAGCAATTTTTTCGTGGTTTTTGGTAATGGATACATTATAGATTGGTATCAGAGTGTCGGTTTACAACACTTGGGCCATATGGGATGAGTTGCAGGTTGAAAGATTGTTATTTGTGCAGAGGTCGAGTCAAAGGGTGCTTAGTGGTCGAAAGATTCTTATTTGTGCAGAGGTCGAGTCGAAGGGTGCTTGGCGGTCGAATGATGTTTTGTTGAAATTGCATTTTTGTGAGTATTGGAAAATTTTGAGAATTTTTCATACAAGGATGTCATCATGACGTGAAGTCCATGTGTTGAGTGATATGGTGGTGATGACATGGATTTCCACAGTGACACATCCATAGTGGCAGGCTAGTGGCTTGGTGGTGGGGTGGTAGACCACCATGGCAGTGCGACCGAAAGAATAGTGGCCCAATACCATTAGTGGTATTTGAGCTATGGATGGGAGGTTTTGCAAAAAAATTGTTAAACCTCTGAAATGGATGAGTGAGACACTTATACCTTGATGCACTCTTTAACTCTTGGTTTCTTTGAGCTCCAAAAATCAACCTTGACCATTGATCACTATGATCATTCTTCGTTGTAGATATGGTCGTGGAAAGGCTTCATGTCGAAAGTAAAGGTGGAGATGGGACCTGTCAATGGCATGGGCCACTGTGGTGATGCCATGTGGTAGATGGTACATGTGGGGTCTCGTATTTAATAATATTTTATTATTATACATTCAAGAAGAAAGGTAAGGTAGGAGAGAGAGGGAGGGTGATCGGAGAATGATGGGGAAGGGTGTTGGGACATGCATTTTGGGACAAGTTTTGGGAACTGCATAGGAGCACACGTAGAAAAAGGAAAGGCAATTAGCGCATTTTCAGGATCAGCGCGTGCAAAAGAAGGAAGTTGGTTAAGAAGTTGTTAGGAACTTTTGGGTCTTTTAATACGAGCTAAGCCCTATTGTAAATGTATAAATATGTAATGGTTTTGGGGTATAAGGGAATGAAAAAGAAGTTAAGTTAAGTCGAGTTGCACTAGATAGATGTGAGCAAGTTAGAAGAGCTAAGTGTTCACTGTATGAGCGAACGATAAGGGATTTTTGGGGTATAATTGAGATATCGTGTGTGAGTGTAGTGTGCATACCTTGTAGGGATGATTCTAAATAATAATATAAGAAACCGATCATTGTGGATGCACTCCATCTTGGGTAAACCATGTTAACTATGGTGTCTCTGTGTTATGTTATGTTGTGATGTGTTTGTTTATTGTTTTGTTTATTACGCGCGCATAATGTATGAAGGGTTAATATGAATACATTACTTGTTCTGATGGTTTTGCACACATGATGTATGGTATAATGAATGAATGTTAAGCATAATGGTTAGAATGAATGCTTCACATTCCTCCATAACTGCAAAAACTTGGTTCTTGCAGTCCCCATAGATACCTCGAGTGAGACTTCACCTACTTGCGGGTGATGTCAAAACTGTTGGTATCTTATGGTTTTGTTGGTGAATTAATGTTGAACCCCGAGTCTTCCCACTGCACGCCAATAAATAGCTCTGTTGTTGGGACCAGGATCTGTGACTGAGGGAAATGTGGAGATCGACTAAAGAAGAGATCGGATAATGGTTGAAGATGAAGGAACAAGAGTTTGCCAAAAATTAGAATAAGAACTCGCGGATCATCTCAGAGAAATGGTTACAGAGGTATGTATTTAAAGATTTACATGAGATTTTCTTTGTTGATTTCACAAATGTTTTGGCTGAGTGGAAACATAGAATAGTTGAAAAGAATGGAACATTCTGCATTGTTGTTTCAAGAAGTTGGACCCAAGTTGATCCAGGAAGTTAATACCATAAGTAATCTGATATCACGCGCAGTTGAGTTTTGGATGGATAGTGTATTGGGGGGTTATGTTACAGAGTTTTCTATGGATTGCACCTAGTCATATAGTGGTGCTAAAAGAGAGTTCTTTAAAGGCTCACGCAGAATATATTTGAAATTATTGTCTACTTAGATCAAGATGTTTTTATGATGGTGATGGTTAACGTCCACTGAGATCAAAATTGGTCTATTGGACCTTCAGAAAAATAAGAGATTACTTGGATTTATTTAAAATGTTATTTAAATACTTGAAAAGCAAGATCACTAAAGTTTTGATGACTTAGAAAGTTAAGAAGGTTGGCATTGTAAAAAATCTTTTTGATGTCACAAAGGTGACATATTCTTTCCTCCCATGATATTTTGGGGATTGCCAAATGAACAGTTTCACTATGTAACTCATGAGAATTAATTCTGACAAGAGTGTACAAAGATATCTAAAATCTCTGATGAAAGTGAAAAGATGAATCCATGGGAAAAAATTGTAGGGTCTTTGATTTCCTCCTTGAGAAAGGAAACCTCACTAAACTTGACCTAAACAAATCAAATCTATTTTCATTAGAGGTCGAACTTATACGGACTAAAATGTTAATGCGAGTTGCCGTATGTGTATGTGTATATCTTATAGCGTGCACACATAGGAGAGTGATTTAAAGTGGCTTCAACAAATGGGCATAACCAACCTCCTAGGCTTTGAGGAATATCTCCAACCTTTGATCTTCCAATGTTAGAATCCTTAGTTTGTTTGAACAGATTTATAGACGAACGGATTTCTAGACAGTACGCGTCACAAGTAACGAGGCTTTCACTTCCAACTCCATAGTGTATAATTATGAGATTTGAGAAATATTCGCAATTAGGAAGAATGCGTCATATTGGAACTAGAAAATACAGTAACGAATTGTTGCAAAGAAGATTGCTAATACAGGAATCTTTCTACTATTTATATTGCAATGAAATATTCGCAATAGGAAGAATACGTCATATTGCTGTGAAGAAGATTGCTATTACAGGAATCCAATGAATTGTAGTAAAGAAGATAGCTATTCCAGGAATCTTTCGACCATTTATATGGCAATTCAAAAAAAATTGTAATACAATAAAGTATTTCAGTTATCCATTCAGCATTAAAGCATCTAAGATTTTATGCTTGTAATACATGTTTCATGCAAAGAGAGGGGCACGGAGACGTTAAAAAAAATGCACTTCATTGGATTCACAATCGCAGGCTCACAAAGGGAAAGTAGTGAAAAAGTATAAACCTTTTGACATTTTAGACTTCCCAGATAATTATAATTATCATCTGGTATGAAATGTAATTCTCTGTTAAAAAAAAACAAACATGTAATTTTTCATTTTTCAAATTGCAGTTTAAATGCATAGTTCACTGTAAAAACCCTAATCCATCAGTTATTGTATAATTTCAGCAACTAATATCTATAATTCAAATAATTCTTCTAAATTTCTAACTAGATTTAAAGTAAAACTAACCAAAAAAAAATTCAAAACATCAAATATCAAATCTTTATACTAATCCTTGTTGCTACCACAATAGCAAACAAATGATGTTAGAAAGTCATCCACACCTTCACGTGGTCATTGAGAGGGTGGCCACAAGTCACATTTCCAAATACCCACTAAAAATCACATCTTCTTACAACATCCATTTCAGGCTAAGTAATTAGATAGGGAGTAGGCTAACTCGGGAGTAAACAGACCTATTTTTTAGGCAAAAAAATGGGTCTGAATCCGGGAGTTTTCAAAGGTAGCTTGAGTTTAACATGGATCAAAGTTCCATGTATTTCAGAACCTTACCTTACTTCAGAGTTTTTTCTCATTTTAAACCAACCCAAATACTCAAAAAATCAACCAAAATTCTAAATTAACTTAAAAATTTAAAATAGAAAAACTTACCATAAAAATAACTCGAAAGAAGATTACTCCAAGTTAGCCCAGATAGTCATGTATTCATCTAAAAACAAAGAGGAGCGCTATTTTCAAAGTTAAATGGATACATGCATGGCCTACGTGGACAGCAATGTTCGAAGTACCCGAAAGGTAACAAATAGTGTTACTGTAGAATATGAGTTACTATCGTTAAAATTGGGGGAGGCAATACTCCAACCTAATCGTACTTATCTATTCAACATTTCATATGTTAATATGGTTGTTCTACAGAATCATACTTATGAAGTTTTACAGAATATTTAGAATCTCAGGGTTGCTGTGAACCACTGATCTTAACTTCGCATCTTATCCCAACCTAAAACAACACCATCCTGGAGCTACATGGAAGGAAAAGAAATGGCGCAGTGAACATGTAACGAAAAGCCCTGGAATATGCACCAACTTGGATCAACAAATCTGAAAGGAAAGTCCATGCATTGTGTCACACCACCACTTGATGTGGAGCCTTCTCGCCACAAATCAGTGTCAAGATATTTTTGTGTTAATAATACTTCTCTCCCAACTTAGGTGGGAGATATCTATCTGTATGTACCATCATAAACACACATCTTTTACCCATCATCTTAAATTCATATCTTTTACAAATAGACTCATGAAAACAAACCTAACACAGATACATTTTAATCTTGAATTTTTATAGGGACCCTAGAGGAGATGTAAGAAAAAAATTAAAAACATATTTAGTACAGTTAAATGGTATTTGAAGGTGTACAAACCTCTTTTTACTTCACATCTCCAAGATATATATATATATATATATATATATATATATATATATATATATAAAATAAAAAAATATGTAACTTAACAATACATTTCATAACAGACCAACATTTTTATTAATTTTAATTTTAATAATAATAAAAAAATTTCATAAAAAATCATAATAATATTAATAAAGATTATGACTTTACACTATTTTTAAAAATTTGATTTGATCTTTAGCGTCCATCTCAACCTTGCTTTTAATCTCTTTCTTCCCTTTATGTTCCTAACCTTGCATTTAAAACCATTGTTTCCTTTATGTTTATAATTTCCCACCCCTTTCTTTTTCTTTTTTCTTTAACCTTCCATCGTAGTTCACTCAGTTTTTATCCATTTCTCGTTATGTTTTTCCTCTTTAACCTTTATTTCTTTCCTCAACCTTTTTGGTGTTTTAGCTAGTTTGTATAATTCCCACTTTCACTATTTTTATTTGACAAACATCATTTATTTTTCACTTTGCCTTTTCAAAGGC
>ML785686.1:763383-785162 GCA_009831015.1 Picea engelmannii | reverse complement strand
AACAATTGTAGTAATAGATGTCATATGTGACCAAAATAGGATAACTTTTTGGGACATATCTAATGGAAAATCCATAAAATCCCAATTAATTATGGCATTTTTATGGATAATATTA
Organism: Picea engelmannii; assembly: GCA_009831015.1. Lineage (NCBI taxonomy): Eukaryota > Viridiplantae > Streptophyta > Pinopsida > Pinales > Pinaceae > Picea > Picea engelmannii. The sequence continues at coordinate 785,047 of ML785686.1, read as the reverse complement.
CCTAGATGAGAGGGTTTAGTTTGATAATGCCTTTGGATGAAAATGAATTTATTCACTTCGAGAAACATTACAATAAGCCATTTCTACAAGTGAAGAATCATGTTACGGTGATTGAGCCTAAATAAACTCTTCAACAATATGACATATAATTGGCCAGATTCAACCATTGTTGGTTATCATAACAATCATTAGTCGTATGACAAGGAAATTGCCTCTAGTCATTTTTTAGAATTAGACTAATTTGGGTCAATCTTTCAAAATCTCTCAAGGTAGAAGGTTTCCCCTTGAATAATGGTAAATTAAAGTGAGGATTTGTTTTGGTAAGCTAGCGAGAGTTTCTATATTATCAAAGAAAATATAAGAGTACATAAACATTGCTACGGGTTGCCAAACTGGAAACCAAATTAGCAACGATAAAAAGGTGATTTTGTCCATAATATCTTAGTGGCATTGCTAGTCCAATTTCTTTTACAAAGGAGAGTAAAACTATATAATTTATCACTGGAAATTGTAAATTCAGGATGCATGTGCCTATCAGTGGGGTAAGCAGAGCTTCCCATGAGTATAAGTCTAGCAAAACAATAGAGGGAATTGAGCATTAAGAACCATAACCTTGAGGAGTGGTTGCATCCTTTTGGGTGAGCTCATGGCATTATTTTGTCAAGAGGTTGTCCTCTTCCGGGTTCCACTTCTCTTCCAATGGAGCATGTGGAGGAGGCCTTCATTGGCTAGATTATTGGGGAGTTTGTTGGTTGAGTGTTTAACATGAGAGGGGAGAAAAACTTGAATGTTAGGGAGTAAATCTTGGAGTTCTTCAAGGTCTCTTTCAAGTCTCCACCCGTGAGAGATTTTGCCAATTGTTGATCCATGTTGAAGACACTGAGTCATTCAAATAATGATTTGAGAGTCACCCTCTACTACTAACTTGGAATAACCCTTTTGAATGGAAACTCAGAGATTGAAGGCCAATGCTATTAGTTCTACAGAGTTATTTGTCTTTGTGCCCATGTATCTTGCTAAGAGTATAAGAATTTCACCTCCATAATTTCTGAAGACGCCACCAAAACCAAATGGACCCATATTTCCTTTTGATGCACCGTCGAAGTTGAGTTTAGTGAAGCTAGTCAGTGGAGGTGGCCATTTATCTGGGATGAAGGGAACCAATCTTCTAGCAACATGGGTATTTTTAGGAGCCATGTTTATGTCAAAATATTAAAGGATATCTTTTTCTGGCTGGTGGTTGGGCCAATCCTGATATGACCATGGTGAAATTAAAACAGATTCCTTTATATTAAAGTGAGGAAAATTTATGATCATAGCATTGTACATAAATAGTAGAGATCGAAACAATAGAAGGGTCCTCATCAGAAGTCGCCAACTAAGTTCCATGGCCTGTAGAATATTCAACAACCAACCTAGATTCCTCTATGTTAGCGAGTCCCTCAAAAACAATCAACATCTTAGCCAAAACCACTAGCTAGACTAGTGGGACCACTAACAACTACAAAAGGGATCAACCTCCAAGTCACAGAAGGGGAAGAAGTTCATGTATAACCACTTTTAGTTACATTCCACTACTCACCTAGTGCTAATTTAGGTGATTAGTTACTTTACCCTAATTGATTCCTGGAAGTCATGGACCAAGAACATGCATCTGGAGGAAGAACCATATCCTTTATTGTATCACTTTTGTGGAAGTCATGGATCAAGAACATGCATCTGGAGGAAGAACCATATCCTTTATTGTATCACTTTTGTTGGTTTATTGAAGAAGGATCTGCCACATTAGATATGTCCCTTCTCATCTCCCTCCTCATTCTTTTGGTACTCAAGAGTTGAAAGCAATTTAATGTGTCAAGGCTACTTGGAAAGCTTAGGATAAAGTCTATCTACCACTCATGGTGCCATTTTTGGTATTTATTGAACTATGAGGTAAAATATTATGTAAATGGTACTTGCTACTAATGCACAAATAAAGTTTCAACATAATTTCTTGTTTCCCTATTATTTTTTGTTTTTTCTTTAATTTTTTTTTTTTAATTGGTATTTTAGTGTTTTTTTTAATAAATTATTTTTTTGGCTTTGTTTTTTTTTAATTGTGTTTTAGGGTTTTAAAAAAAAAAACATTTTTTTAGTTTTTTTAATTGGGTTACAAATTAAAACAAGTTTTATTTTTTATTTCAATTTATTTATTAATGTAAATGTAAGAAAAATAAAACTTCAAGTCACAATTTAGGAGCTTGTTTTGAGTTTTTTTTTATTATTATTTGTGATGGTACCGGTTGTCAACACCATGGTTTCAATTAAGTCGTAATTTTAACTTTAAAAAAAATGGGTACCACCAGTAGCATCACTTTTCAATTTGAGGGTCAATTTTAAGGTTTTTTTCAAGGCTGTGATTTCAAACAAGTTAGAATTTAACCACCCCCTAAAAAAGGGTGCTACCGATACATTTTTTATTCAAGGGTAGAAATAACCACTAAATGTGACCTCTAAAAAATGAGAACTTTGGAGTGTTCTCATTAAGTTGCTAACTTTGTTAATTCCATACCTCTTATTAAGAGAGGCATGTCAGCATGAGTTCTTCTATCGCCTTCAACCAATTAGGTCATCCAGATAATCATTCTCAAATTTGTTTGAGTGATTTGCCTCATCCTAGGTACACAAAGGTGGGAAAACACCTTCCAAGTCAATTTGGTATGCTTTCTAATCTGAGTCATCTAGGTTGAATGCACACATTTTCTTGGTCAACTTATTTGTTGTTACATCCATTTCTTTGACACCATCCTCGTCGTTACACAAGGAAAGGTCTTCACCTCTTTCTCAAGTCTATCTCATCGCCTTCAACAATTTAACAATTACTTAAAGGCACCTATGCGCTAACACATGTTTTCCCACTGTCCTACTTCTTAGACAACAACCTGGCTAAACCAACATCAATTTGGAGAAGAGGATGGCCTATTTACATCATACATTTCATCCTTTTGAAAAAACTCCTCCTCCTTTTTCAACCTTTCACTAATTTGGGCACCTCTACCAATGCCTTAGGATCCACTACCTACTTCTAGGTAGCAAGTCATTTGTGGCTTTTAATAATGAAAGGAGGGTGGCAAGGGGATGCCAAGGCCACCTCTAACAACCATCTCAAGGATTTCTCTACAATCCATTATAGGGTTCGACCCAGCAAAATTTTGACCAATATGAGCCATCTTTCATTCCAAATACTTAGCCTTGGTAGTGACTTATTCCACCTTACTTGACTAACTTCAGATGGCTTCAACTATCTTATCCACCAATTTCTCCAATGTGAGATGTATTTTCTTTGTCTCTATGAACCTTCTTGCATGACTCTCATCATATTCTTCAGGAGGCAGGCCAAAGGGGACTTCCTCACCCTTTCAGGATGCCATTGGTCTTCCTTAACATAAAGTGATTGCTACTTCAATATTCAATCTTGTTATCCGAAAACAATAAAGAACTTACCAATTCTTAGTTGAAGACTTTCATGATTTCCTGTTGCATCAAGTTAAAGAAATTGCTTCGTCCAGTGTCCAAGTCACTTGTGTATTTCTAGCAATTTGTCTCAAAGGCTACTACTTTGCCTCAAGTTCATTTTGATGTGATGAAGAGTGCTTAAATTGTTCTGATACCACTTGTCACAGTAGTGAGAATGGTGAAGAGCACTAAAACTATATCAAAATCAACTTTGATACCACATTTCTTTCGGAAATTGGTGAAGAGTATGCTCTTATACCACATGTCAGAGATCTATAGTATGCACGAATTTTTCTTTGCAAACTTTATTTTCTCCCTAGTCTATTTTGACACCTGAGGTCATGCAGTGTTGCTTTGCCTTGACCATAGTGGCTTGGCCATCCTATGCCTACTACAACCAGACTTCACTTATGATCTATCCATAACTTTGCCTTAAGCTACATTCTATCAAATGCAACAAAGTCCTACTCAACCAAGTTCATTTAATAGTAGGAAAACATCCAATCGTGGCCTTTAAAACATTCTATCAATACTTATCCAACACAATACATTGCAAGGAACATACAATTCATCCAAGTAAGGAAACTACAACTCATATGTATAGGCAACATCCAAGGCAGATGCCTTAACTTTATTATATGAAGGATGTTATAGATATACAACAAGGGAGTTGCAGCGTTTCACCTGGAATTCTATTACAAATGTACAATGAGTCTAACACAATATTTCCTTCTTCCCACTACCCAACAAACTTGCACAATCCAACCCATGAAGCAACCATAGGCTTGCCTCCTACAAGTCTCATCCTCTTCTTATTCTCGTTTAGCTAGTGAAATTTTCTCCATTGTGCTAACCCTAAATTTATCACAATTGTAGAGCTCCTTTACACTATTGTTGAATAATGATGAAGTATTGATTGGTGCCTTAGCACCTTTGAAGCGTCCAATATTTATACAAGACTTGTCTTGCATTTGCAAGTCCCTCTTCAACTAGTCCAACTTCGACTATGCACAATGTTTCCATTGTCCCCTTCATGACTTGTCCATCGACCATCCAATGGTGTTGTGCCCAAAGTCCTACACACCCAACAAGTACGCTCAAGGCATCCAAATGTACTTGAAAAGGGTGCATCCAATGGATTTGTGCCTAGTGAATGTATGCCCAACGAGTGCATCCCATGATTGTGCTCCATGGATGTTTGTGCTCGAAAGCACTTCTACCATCTGTTGCAACCCCCAAGTGTGGAATGCCTAACTCCTTGAGTCCACATGTGGCTCAAACACCAAATTCAATAAAATCCAGTTCAGTTCTCTATGCCAGCTTTTCCACATCATGCATAGTACATGTCTGCAGATGAGGTTTCCCATGACAACCGTCTTTTTCTTTCCTCGCCAAGTTCCCTTCTATGCTTCTCTTGTTCTGACCAACTAATGCGTACTGCCAAGGTTTGCAATGCACCTAGTCTATGAGAAAGGGCATATAGCATGTCCATGGTGCACATTGCCATCAGGTTAAAGAACTCAAACACTGACTCTTCTAGCCATCAACCTTACATCAAGTTTTTCCATGTTAATTGGTGACCACTAAGGTGATATTGTGGTGAAGGTTCCCAAAGCCATTCAAGACTAGGAACTTACAACCTCATTTCCCCATAAGGCCCATACATATTTATGATTCTAATGTATTTTCCAAGTTCCTTATCCTTGAGATCCACCAATATACCAGCATTCAAAACTATAGACAAAATATAGTCAAATTTGGAGTTCCATCAAGTTATTAGATCCTAGACAACCCTACTACATCTACAATACAAAAGTTCCAATCTTTTAAGATAGAAGATAAAAAAATCTATATATTTATGTTCTACACACATAGTTTCTTGTAGCATCATAACATTAGCCTAGTTGGTACACTGAGAGCATTCATTTGAGAGCTAAATGTTTGTGGGCACCCCAACCCTTTTGGAATTTATTGAAAAAATGATCATTTTATAGCCAATTTTTATGTCTTCCCTACTCTTAAGGACCCCATTGATGGTGAGTTTTTTACCCTCTCTTACTTATTTCTTTGTCTTGGACTTAACCAAGGATATGTGTGATTTCCTTCTGGTAGTAGAAGGAGTTTCCTTATCCATGTCCAGTTTCCCCATGTTGGGTTTTGGGGTAACTCTAAGAAGAACAAAACATAATCTACAAAGATAACAAAAGGGATGTAATATTCCAAAGAATATTGATGGTGTCTAAAAACAATGTTTCAGTACTTAAGCACAACACATTATGATCAAAATATCATAATGCATGATACATGATTACACACATCATTCCACACATAACATTGACCCATGGGGTTATTTATTCCATGGAGGTTTTTGGGATACCTTGGTTCCCTAATCATTGGTTAACTATTGTTGTTATTGAGTTGGCATTGATGGATTGAGAAGGGTTCACACTCCTAGCTTTTGACTCTGTGATCCTTTTTCCAACTCTTAGATGCGATCTTTAACTTCTTGTTAACTTCCATAATCTCGACATCCACTTGTGCCTACAATTTTTTGAGCTTCATCACTTCCTTTTCTAATTCTTCCAATTGTATTTTCCCATTCTGGACTCTAGTTAGCTTCAACCCAAAATTTTGAGGGGATCATAACCAAATGAGAGCTCCCTCCCATTGATGATTACTTCTTATGTGGGTGGGTGATTTTAAGGTGGCCATTAGAGCGGAAATGAGAGCAATGAAATGACACATTTTTATAATCCAAGGTTTGCATGAAGTGGTGCTCACCTACCTCAACTAGTATCACATTTGGAAGACCTTGAGAAATGTTTGTCTTAATGCATATCATTGCAACCAATGTGATTGTTTTCTTCTTTGTGTCTATGGAAAATTTAAGATAGGTTCCCAATGAGACTCCAATGATTTTGAAAATAGGGGGCTCCCAAAACTCTAATGGAATCGATGGCATATTGACCTGTAGAGATAGAGTGTGTATGCATTCTCTGGTAGGGTCGAAGCCTACATGCCACCTGAATAGGGTTAAGGTCATCATCCCTCAAAACCATGGACCTTCCATTTTGATTTTGATCCTATCCTTGACCGAATTGAAGACAAAGGTGATGTACCCTATGGCTCCCACATGAAATAAGAGGGGAATATCCCAGCATACGCTCTCGGATTCCTTTAGCTCATTTTTTGAGATCCATTTCTTAAAAATGCCACACATGAAAGCACTGTATTAGAGCCCTCTCGGTGTATAGTATCATGTTTTCTCTGTAGAGGTTGAAATCAACTTCTGCCTTCATCTTTTCCTTGGATATTTTAAGACAATTAACCTTTCTTTTCTTTAGATTCCTTTGTGGAGGTGGATGTATGGCCTCTTCTGAAAAAGGATTTACGTTATTGGGGTCAACATGGTGTTAGGGGTAACAATGGGCTTAGTAGAAGATGGGGTTAGTAGGCTATGCAGGAATCGGGTGTAGACAAATTGCAAAGGGGATCACAAGTGGGAGGGGTCAATTGGTGCTTAAAGCAATGAGGGAAGTTGATATAGAGGGGTTGTTGAAAGTCTACAAGGATGAGAGGAGATCCAAGACAAACCAATATGCTTAGAATGTCTTATCATGGGAAAGGTCAGGTTGCACAGGGAAGGGAGGGAAACAAGGGTCACAGTGTATTGGTGAAGGTTCTAAAACCAATGAAAGGATGGTTGAATCCAAAGGTGGGGAGATGTGTAGGATCCAAGGATGTAATTTAACGGGCAAATTTCTTGTCATGAGGTGATTTGTCCATCAAATACAATTAAAAATTCACAATGATCATCAACATTCTCCATTTAATCTATGAAAATGGATAAGGGAGTTGTCCAAACCATCAAATTTGACGAGCAAATTTTGTTTTGAAATTCTTACCCTGGTAGGATCTTACCATATGAATATGATTTGCTTGTCCTTTGACTCATGTATCCATGGAAAACCCTAGAGGGGCCACCATTTTTCTATGGTCACTCCATTTCTAATGTGTGTGTGTGTGCATGTTTTAATATTGTTTTAAATAAACAAAAATATATATAATTTTTTATTTTAAGACTAGTTTGTTTTATTTAAAAAAAAACAAGTCTTTTCCCTATTTTTTGGAGGGTTTTTTTCCCATTTTATTTTATTTTATTTTATATATTCATTTCTTTTGCAACAATATTAGTTGTTAAAATCATGGTTTCAAAAAAGTTGTAATTTCATTTTGTTTCAAGGGTTGATTTTAAGATTTTGTTTGCAACAGTTTCAGTTTTTTAAGCTATGGTTTAAAAAAAATTGCTATTTTAAGTCTAAAATAAAAAATGGGTGCTACTAATAAAACCACTTTTCAATTTGGGGATAATTTTAAGATTTTGATTACAACACTATCAGTTGCTAAGGCCACAGTTACAAAAATGTTACAATTCTTAAAAAATGTGCTACTAGTAATACCACTTTTCGATTTAGAGGTTGATTTTAAAGTTTTTGTTGGAACAATACTAATTATTGTTGAGGTCGTGGTTTCAAATAAATTGTAATTTTATCCCCCAAAAAACGATGTTATTGGTAGCACCACTTTTGGATTCAAGGGTTGATTTTAACGAGTTTTTATAGCATCATCCCGTATCTTTAACGTCATAGTTGCAAAAGGTTGTAATTTTAACCTCAAATAAAAAAAATGATAGTTATAAGAATACTATTTTGAAAAGAAGTAAAAATAAGGTAAAAATGACATCTAAAAAAATCAAAAGCTCTCGAAAATTCTCATCAAGTTGATAACTATGTTTTATCGAAACTCTATAAAATTTACTAAATTTTAAACTTCAAACTTATTATATAACATTTTTTATTAAAATTAAAAAGTTATTTATTTATACAAAATAGCACTTATACCTTTAAGTATTTACATAACTTTCCTATATGTGTTAATACAATTATAATTGAAAAAATGTTTATAATCTCCCATATTCCAATTAAACGCACCTAGATTACTTACATAATCCCTTCAGATTTTAACTCTATATAAAAAAAAGCTCTCGCAACTTAAATGCTAGAAAATGTGTCGAAGAGTTCAAAGGAGTTTCTCCGTCATCATCTTGATATTTGGGCAAGTTCTTATGCTTCACTATCCCAAAGGAGGCTACGATTTTGTAGCTGAGTTGAGATAGATAGGATAAACATTTTCTAGTATTTTTTTGTGATTTTTTTTTAACAATTTGTTACTCTTAATGTGGTTTTTTTACTATTCATGTTTTAATTTTTTAATTCGAATTAATTATATTACAAAAGAATCAATGAAAGATAAATTTACCTATCTAAAAAGGAAATTTGATTATGATACCTTTCCCAATTATCTAAATTTGATCATGATATCTTTCCCAATACAATTATCTTGTACTTGGAATTTGCCAATATGTCCTATAAAGTATATAAGGTAAGTGGAAGGAATAATTTAAATGGAAAATAAGTTAATCTGAAATTAAACTAATAGCATGTTAGGTTTGTTAGGATATGGTATAGATTATTATAATTGAAAAATAAAATAAATAATGAAAACAATTATTTTAATAAATATTTTTAAATTTCACAGATAATTTTATATAAAAAACTTTTGTAAATTTAAAATTTTAAAGTGAATATTAGAAAAATGAAAATATCGAATTATTATTGATATATGATGTAAGGATGTATCTTTTGTGTTTCAAGGGGTTAGTGTAATTGGTTTTTCTCAATGTTGTTGGGCATTTGAATAGTTCTATGTTAATAGGTGTCTAGTTTGAATCCTCCTAGGTGAGATGTACTAGTCTACATCAACGGTTCTAATAGAAATGTCATCAAGAATGTGGGGAAGCATCCCATAGGTTTCCCCATGATATAAAGAGGAAAGAAAATCCTAGTGAGTTAAATTGATTGGTTGGGAGCTTTGAGTTTCATGTAAGAGGTATCGAGGTCGATTCCCAAGTGTCTTGTCTATGTTGTGCCCCTCACTTGATTTCCCTATCAGGTTAGGCGTCATAATCAACACCAATGGGTTTACACTAGGTACCATCCACAAAATGTGGGGAAGTGCTTGAGGGTTTCCCCACAAGATTTTCCTTGGAAAAAGAAAAGATTTACCTTTTGTGTGAAAATCAAAGAACATTTAGTCAATGTTAAAGTGAAGAAAAACTCTAATCAGTGAAAAATATCAACAATCAATACGTTAGAGAAACTTATACCACTTTATTTTTAAAATTGTTTTTTTAAGCACACAACAATGTAAGCAAATTTTTTTTCGTTGGGCAAGGTTCGATTCTCGTGAGAGTTGTTCATGGAGTCCCATTGAGGCAGTGGTCAAATATGTGGTTTCACCTAAAAAGAGATTATATTAAATAATCTTGTGACCTGTGCACACATAAGTGGATCTAAGCCCACCCCCATGTCATTCAAATTTTGAAGTGAGATTGGGCACATATTCCAATTTGGGTTGTAAAGAGGGTATGGCCTGCCAATTGTAGTAACTAAGAAGTTACATGACAAAAAAACAAAAAAATTACTTTGAGTTAGGTAGGGGAGCCACTCATCATGGACTTATGGTAAGAGGGTTAGAGACTAGTTGAATCCTTAGGTTTAAATGGAGAACCCTTTGATCTATGGTCAACATATATTGGGAAGTTGAAAAAATATCACATTGTGTTGAAGGATGATGCATATATGTTAGCTTGGGTAAAGAATAAAATCAATGGAGAATATACATCAAGGTTGGGTTATTGTGCATCGATAGAAGAAGAGCCTAGAGAGTCCTTGGTGGTGTAGCAAGATATGGAAGCTCAAGGCTCCCAAAAACACTTGGGTTTTTCTTTGGCCACACTTTGTGAACAAGGTTCTTGCTTAGGAGGTCCTAACAAAACGTCAAAGGTAAGGTCCAAGGATATGTATGCTTTGTAGAATGGATAAAGAAAATATCTCAAACTTATTAATTCATTTCCTTTATTGAAATTAGTTGTGGAAGGAGGTAGAGTCAATAATTGGTTCCCAAAATGTGTGGAGAGAAGATTCAGTGGAAGCATGATTAAAACAATGGTTCTCCAAAAGGGCATTGAAAGATCTTAGGATGTTGATAAAGAAAATATCTCACACTTATTAATTCATTTCCTTTATTGAAAATAGTTGTGGAAGGAGGTAGAGTCAAAAATTGGTTCCCAAAATGTGTGGAGAGAACATTCACTGGAAGCATGCTTAAAACAATGGTTCTCCAAAAGGGTATTGAAAGATCTTGGGATGTTGCCTTGTCTTATCATCTAGGGAGTTTGGTTATCGAAGAATGCACAGATATCTGAGGACAAGCATATCCCCACCTTTTAGGTTCATACACAAGTTCAATCAATGGTGTTTGGTATCAAGGAGTTAGTTTCTCAAAGGACTTCTCAAGTGGAGGAGGAATTGTCAATTGATAAATCAAGAGCCTAGGATTTCTTCGATGGGGCAAGCCAAACCCACTCAAATGTTAGCAGTGTTGGTGGCTTATTGTATCTCTCTAATTTTCACTATATTAAGTTTAAGGTTGGTCTAGATTCTGTGTCTAGCAATTTTGCTAAATTGAAGGCTCTAAAGTTATTGTTGGCACTAGCCAAGATTAGGAATATCACCCAAGTCTAGGTTTTTGGAGATTCTTCTCTAGTGGTAATTTGGATGAAGGGTGTTAGTGAAATTCAAGACACATTACTTGAGGCTTTGCGTAAGCGACTTGGGATGATAGAAACTTCATTCACTTTTATTACTTGTTCTCACATCTATATCAAGTTGAATGAAGGGGCTCACAATTTATTTAAAGAAAGACAACTAATTGTTGAGGGTTTCTAGGAGTTGCATGAATTCAAGGATGGAGTCTCCACTTCTTCCTTGGTCAGCTTTTGATCAGCTTTCTATATGCTAGTGTATTTGACTTTATATCTTGGTTTAGAAGTTTATATATTAATGCACAAAAGAAGCAATTTATTAACTGTGTTTTCCATTGTTGGATGTAATATTTTGCACTATATAAGAGAGCATGGATATTTGTTAAAGATGGTGTAGGGGAATATCTATTTTGTTTAGAACTTTTTACTGGAAAATAGATATCTAGTTTTTCTTTTAAACCTCATTCTCCTGATTTCAGTTCTAATAATGCAACAACACGTGAAAAATGTAATTTGCTTTCATGCATTGAATATAAGTTGCAATTTATGTAAGAAAATTAAAGCATTGAAATGTTTTTTAAGGGAAATTTTCATTTGTATGAATAATATCATGAAATGAACAATGTTATTCACAAGTATGAGTATAGAAATAAAAGAAGTGAAATGTTTCAAGAAATAAAGAAAGTGGTGAGTACAAAAATAACATGGAAGTGTTTGGTTACAAGCACACACTGAATATGGAATCACAAATCCATAGTTATTACCCAATTGATTTTTGAGTCTTGCATAGTGTTAGAAATGTGTTTCAACGACACAAGAAGCAAAGGAAGTCAAGTTTTCTACAAGCACACAAGGAAGAAGGCATGTGACAAAGGAGGCTAGAGGAAATATCTAATGCTAGAAAAGATAAAAACCAAAATAATCATTTCCAAGTGCATGGGACAGTTTGAAAGAGTTTAATTGCTAGTGGAACAAATGACTTGTTAGGTGGTTAGCAATTAATACATAATTGCCAAGTCATCCAATGCTAGTCTCTCCCCCATTGTTTCTCTCTGAAACCAACATATTAATGCATCAAATACCCAAGTTTTTTTTATATTGGTATATGTGCAACTAGCTTATGGATTCAAGCATTTACCATTCCATTCACAAATCTTGAGTTCATAGCACATCTAAGAAGGATATCTAATATAATGAAGTATTCTTCCATGTGTTGAATTTTGTTAAAAAAATATGATAAAAGTTTTATATACATATGAAAAAACAAATACAAAATGGGGTCAAATGAGGTGTGGAAGAGCCTGGCACAAAAGTGGCATAAAATTGTTGAAATTTGCAATATTATGCATTATCATCAAAACTAAACAAACTAATGACTAGGCTGCAATCATAATTCTGGGGAAAAAATGAATATCAAATAAAAGAAATGTGCTCCAAACATGTGAGAAACTAGAGCAGACCTTGCTATAATAAAAAAGGAATAAGCTATAAAACTTATGGTTCGTATACTTGTGTTCAAATTTCCCCAAGGCTTCACTGCATAAGATGGTACATCTATCAAATAGTGGGGATGAACAATAATTGTTGTCATTTGATTAACCTCAATTAAGCCTTCACTGCCTAAGATGGTACATGTATCAAATAGTGGGGATGATCAATAATTGTTGTCATTTGATTAACCACAATTATTCTACTTTATATGTTCACACTAACCTTAATTATTTTTCTTCCAAAGTTTATGGTTTCCAAATGCAATTTTTTGACAATCCCTTTTATCTTTCCCCAACTCTTCCATCCATTTATGTGGAATTTTTTGACAATCCCTTGTATCTTTCCCCAACTCTTCCATCCATTTATGTGGTTATGTTATATGTTTCCTTTCCCCAATTCACTCTTCCATCCATTTACATGGCAGCATGTGACAAGACACACCCTTTTAATCACAAACGTGTAACCTTAGAAGCACATGACAAGAGACACCCTTTTAATCACAAACTTGTAACCTTAAAAGTGGCATATTTATTTAACTTTTTTTTTAATTTTCCTTCAGTTAAGTTGTTGACTTTTATTTTGAAATTTCAAGTATTTTGAGAAAAATCAAATATAACCTTTTTTATACAATACTTGATTTTGAAATTTACATTTTGAGAAAAAATCAATAAACCTTTCGGATACATCTTTTTAAGTTGACTTGGCGAAATTCAAAAATCTTTCAAAGGAGCACAAACATATCACAGGATTATTTCTAGAGATAACATCTAACATGGAGTTTAATTAATCTCACATTAGCATTGCATTTTTGTAAATGTTTTACAAGGCATATTATGAAAACTACTATAATAAATGCTTCTTGTTACAATCTACAACATTAAACTAATGACTAGACTGCAATCATAAGTCTGGTAAAAAACTGAATATCAAATAAAAGAAATGTGCTCCAAACATGTGAGAAACTAGAGAAGATCTTGGTATAATAAAAAAAGGAATAAGCTATAAAACTTATGGTTCTTATACTCGTGTTCAAATTTCCCCAAGCCTTCACTGCATAAGATGGTACATATATCAAATAGTGGGGATGATCAATAATTGTTGTCATTTGATTAACCCCAATTATTCTACTTTATATGTTCACACTAACCTTACTTATTTTTCTTCCAAAGTTTATGGTTTCCAAATGCAATTTTTTGACAATCCCTTTTATCTTTCCCCAACTCTTCCATCCATTTATGTGGAATTTTTTGACAATCCCTTGTATCTTTCCCCAACTCTTCCATCCATTTATGTGGTGATGTTATATGTTTCCTTTCCCCAATTCACTCTTCCATCCATTTACATAGCAGCATGTAACAAGACACACCCTTTTAATCACAAACTTGAAACCTTAAAAGTGGCCTATCTATTTAACTTTTTTTTTTCCTCCAGTTAAGTTGTTGACATTTATTTTGAAATTTCAAGTATTTTGAGAAAAATCAAATATAACCTTTTTTATACAGTACTTGATTTTGAAATTAACATTTTGAGAAATAATCAATAAACCTTTCGAATACATCTTTTTAAGTTGACTTGGAAAAATTAAAAAATATTTCAGAGGAGCACAGACATATCACTTGATTATTTCCAAAGATAACATCTAACATGGAGTATAATTAATCTCACGTTAGCATTGTGTTTTTGTAAATTTTTTACAAGGCATATTATGAAAACTACTATAATAAATGCTTCTTGTTACAATCTATAACATTAAACTAATGACTAGGCTGCAATCATAAGTCTAGGAAAAAAATGAATATTAGATAAAAGAAATGTGCTCCAAACAGGTGATAAACTAGAGAAGATCTTGGTATAATAAAAAAGGAATAAGCTATAAAACTTATGGTTCTTATACTTGCGATCAAATTTCCCCAAGCTTTCACTGCATAAGATGGTATAATATGTATCAAATAGTGGTGATGAACAATAATTGTTGTCATTTGATTAACCCCAATTAAGCCTTCACTGCCTAAGATGGTACATGTATCAAATAGTGGGGATGATCAATAATTGTTGTCATTTGATTAACCCAAATTATTCTACTTTATATGTTCACAATAACCTCACTTATTTTTCTTCCAAAGTTTATGGTTTCCAAATGCAATTTTTTGACAATCCCTTTTATCTTTCCCCAACTCTTCCATCCATTTATGTGAATTTTTTTTGACAATCCCTTGTATCTTTCCCCAACTCTTCCATCCATTTATGTGGTGATGTTATATGCTTCCTTTCCCCAATTCACAATTTACTCTTCCATCCATTTACATGGCATCATATGACAAGACACACCCTTTTAATCACAAAATTGTAACCTTAGAAGCACATGACAAGACACACCCTTTTAATCACAAACTTGTAACCTTAAAAGTGGCCTATCTATTTAACTTTTTTTTATTTTCCTTCAGTTAAGTTGTTGACATTTATTTTGAAATTTCAAGTATTTTGAGAAAAATCAAATATAACATTTTTTATACACTACTTGATTTTGAAATTTACATTTTGAGAAAAATCAATAAACCTTTTGGATACATCTTTTTAAGTTGACTTAGCGAAATTCAAAAATCTTTCAAAGGAGCACAAACATATCACAAGATTATTTCTAGAGATAACATCTAACGTGGAGTATAATTAATCTCACATTAGCATTGTGTTTTTCTAAATTTTTTACAAGGTATATTATGAAAACTACTATAATAAATGCTTCTTGTTACAATCTACAACATTAAACTAATGACTAGGCTGCAATCATAAGTCTGGGAAAAAAATGAATATAAAAAAAAGAAATGTGCTCCAAACATGTGAGAAACTAGAGCATATCTTTCCCGAATGGGGTGCCACGTTGCACAGGGAGGCCACGTAGCCTGCCCCAGACTCACGCCATTAATATGGCAGGTTGGCTCCCCTCCCCTCACCATTAAATGGAAGGAGGCCATTACTGCCCGACGAGCAGCGGAGGACAGTTCCCTCGCGCGAGTAAAATGGCGGACATAAGGAGTAATGGATGGGGGAAGCTCATTACAAAGGTCATGTTTGGCCTCACCATTATCCTCCTGCTCAGTAGAGGACGGAGCCATTTTACCTCTGCGCTCCACCAGCCTGGATGCTCTAAGCACTGGCGCAGCAACTAGTTGGCTCCCATCACTCTTGCCCTGCTCATTTTCACCCTCTCTTAACCCGCCATGCCAATGGAAAGAGGCAAGTCGCGTTGCGGCCCTTCTTAGTACAGTTTTGTTGCTAGGCAGTGGAGGGTGCATAGACTGGAGCAGGCCCTGTCTATAGCCTGAACTCAGTGCCGGGAGACGCCCAGAACGTCGTCAATGGCATACATGGAGGAGGAGATTCCAGAAGAACCTATCCAGTTCCCTCTAGAATCCCTCCTCTTCATAGTGTCAGATAATTGGCATCCCCCCAGCCATATCCCAACAAGCACAAGTGCTCCAGCCATAATCCAGCAAGCGCAGGAGGCCAAGGAAGAGACTACATGCATAATTGAAGAGGAATTCCCAAAAGAATTCCTCCACCTAGACCTCGAGGACACCATTCAAACCAAGGACTCTGTAGAAAAGGAGCTCGGGGCAGCGGAGGCTATGGAAGCGGCTTAGGACGACTCAGGCGAGGCGGCGACAGTCTTTGGTTTGGAGGTGGAGGGTGGCCCAGTCTCAGTGCCACCACCACTCTCGACACTCCTGGATTTCAGCCAAGAACCACCACCCTTCTTCCATCTGGAGTAGTTAGCGCTAGTCTTTGAGCTCAGAAGCCATATGGTTGATCAAATTCATCGAGACACCCCCATGCATTAGAGAATTGACATGCTTTATGAAGCCTACTCGAACGAAAGAGAGGCCCAACGGTGTCCGACTTGCGTCAGGCCATTCATGCTTCAGCCCAGGGACAGACCCCTCAGCGGTGACCTGAACGACACGATCTCAGATGAAAATGGGTAATCCTCATGCTTTGGCTATCACGATCATTTTCAGCATGGCTCTTTGCATTGCTACAGATCAATTTTACAGTTATGTCTTTAGTTTTCAGCTTATGTCTTATATCTATCTTGGTTGCCTAACACAGTGTTTCACAGACTCAAATCCCCCACCCGCTCTGGTTTCCGTTTGGCAGGGCAGATGGGGAATTGACATTTTGGATAATGACATCACAATCTGTCACCTATTCCGGTTTCCGCTAATTTGGCGAAACAACTGGAAGACTATAGCCATGTGGCTTTTTTGTATTGTAAAAGTTATATAATAGGAATTTTCTCTTTTTTATTCAAAAAAAAAAAAACTAGAGCAAATCTCAGTATAATAAAAAAAGAATAAGTTATAAAACTTATGGTTCTTATACTTGCGTTCAAATTTCCCCAAGCCTTCACTGCATAAGATGGTACATGTATCAAATATTGGGGATGAACAATAACTGTTGTCATTTGATTAACCCCAATTAAGCCTTCAATGCCTAAGATGGTACATGTATCAAATAGTGGGGATGATCAATAATTGTTGTCATTTGATTAACCCCAATTATTCTACTTTATATGTTCACACTAACCTTACTTATTTTTCTTCCAAATTTTATGGTTTCCAAATGCAATTTTTTGACAATCCCTTTTATCTTTCCCCAACTCTTCCATCCATTTATGTGGAATTTTTTGACAATCCCTTGTATCTTTGCCCAACTCTTCCATCCATTTATGTGGTGATGTTATATGTTTCCTTTCCCCAATTCACTCTTCCATCCATTTACATAGAAGCACGTGACAAGACACACCCTTTTAATCACAAACTTGTAACCTTAAAAGTGGCCTATCTATTTAACTTTTTTTTTTTTTCCTCCAATTAAGTTGTTGACATTTATTTTGAAATTTCAAGTATTTTGAGAAAAATCAAATATAACCTTTTTTATACATAACTTGATTTTGAAATTTACATTTTGAGAAATAATCAATAAACCTTTCGAATACATCTTTTTAAGTTGACTTGGAGAAATTAAAAAATATTTCAAAGGAGCACAAACATATCACTTGATTATTTCCAGAGATAACATCTAACATGGAGTATAATTAATCTCACCTTAGCATTGTGTTTTTGTAAAATTTTTACAAGGCATATTATGAAAACTACTATAATAAATGCTTCTTGTTACAATCTACAACATTAAACTAATGACTAGGCTGCAATCATAAGTCTAGGAAAAAAATGAATATTAGATAAAAGAAATGTGCTCCAAACAGGTGATAAACTATAGCAGATCTTGGTATAATAAAAAAGGAATAAGCTATAAAACTTATGGTTCTTATACTTGCAATCAGATTTCCTCAAGCCTTCACTACATAAGATGGCATAATATGTATCAAATAGTGGTGATGAACAATAATTGTTGTCATTTGATTAACCCCAATTAAGCCTTCACTGCCTAAGATGGTACATGTATCAAATAGTGGGGATGATCAATAATTGTTGTCATTTGATTAACCCCAAATTTTTCTACTTTATATGTTCACACTAACCTTACTTATTTTTCTTCCAAAGTTTATTGTTTCCAAATGTAATTTTTTGACAATCCCTTTTATCTTTACACAACTCTTCCATCCATTTATGTGGAATTTTTTGTCAATCCCTTGTATCTTTCCCCAACTCTTCCATCCATTTATGTGGTGATGTTATGTGTTTCCTTTCACCAATTCACAATTTACTCTTCCATCCATTTATGTGGTGATGTTATATGTTTCATTTCCCCAATTCACAATCTACTCTTCCATCCATTTACATGGCAGCACATGAAAAGACACACCCTTTTAATCACAAACTTGTAATCTTAGAAGCGCATGACAAGACACACCCTTTTAATCACAAACTTGTAACCTTAAAAGTGGCCTATCTATTTAAAGTTTTTTTATTTTCCTTTAGTTAAATTGTGGGCTTTTATTATGAAATTTCAAGTATTTTGAAAAAAATCAGATATAACCTTTTTTATAAAGTACTTGATTTTGAAATTTACATTTTGAGAAAAAATCAATAAACCTTTCAAATACATCTTTTGAAGTTGACTTAGCGAAATTCAAAAATCTTTCAAAGGAGCACAAACATATCACAGATGTTATTTCTAGAAATAACATCTAACATGGAGTATAATTAATCTAACATTAGCATTGTGTTTTTTTAAATTTTTACAAGACATATTATGAAACTTACTATACTAAATGCTTCTTGTTACAATCTCCAACATTAAACTACTATAATAAATGCTTCTTGTTACAATCTCCAACATTAAATAGTCTTACATAATTTATGTTGTAATTAATGATGAAAAATTCAAATAAAACTTAAGTCCCCAACAATTTTAGTCCTACTAAAGTATTACATAATATATTTATAAAGCCAAGCAAAGTTGTTTAAAGTATTTATGTTACAAACTATTTAATTATATTTATATTAATATAATCTGTTCACATGACAAAACATTACATCAAGGGCTCCTTGAGTTTCATAGTCCGATCCACTGACATAACTACATGGGAATTTTCAATTTCTTTACAATACTGACACCTATCTTTTCGAACCAAAATAGATACTTTTCAAAAAAGTTTGTCTTTCATACATAGATATGGCAAAAACAAACACCCTTCTTTGCAAGAAAACAACACATGAAAGCTCCCCTAGAATGACTGCTAGTACATCTTTAGAAAGAGTTTTGGGCCCTCGTGGCCTCCTTCCCACTGATTATATGCTATGTTCCCTGGACACATTGAGAGGGCCTTTTTTGATAAGCACGCTGGCTCTTGATTCTCTTCTCTGTATACATGAGCAAAGGTAATATTCGAAAAATACTTGATGAACTCATTTATCCTGTCCTTCCAACAGTCTATAGTAACGGCCTGAAGAGTGCCTTTTCTATTAAGCCATTCAATGACTATTTTTGAGTCCCCTAAAACATGAAAATCTGTAATAGAAAGTTTGTGTGTCAAGGTTAGAGAAGCCCAAACACCCATAAGTTTTGCTCTTGTGTTTGTTCCTCTTCCACAATTTAGAGTCCACTTATAGACTATGTGATCATTGATTTTTATGACTCCTCCTGCGCCGCTTAGATCTCCATTCCTTTGTGATGCCTCGTCAAACCACCCAATGATTTTATCTTTAGGAATAGCAAGAATTGAGCATCTAGTTTGATAGACATTTTCCTTTGGCATGTAACTGCTCATCGCACCTAAAGAGAGATAAGTTATCTTCTTAGCAGAGGCACTGCTTGACTCAAAGATAACCAAGTTTCTTTCAAGCCAAATGAACCAACAAATAAACGTTGGCAATGTAGGGATGTTGTGATTCTGAAGAGTCCATTTTTCAAAGCATTCCTTCATTGTTGTGCCAATCCATCCTGTAGAGAACTTGAGGGCCACTTTGATCCTTTCCCGAACTGATATAGTAAAAGGGCAATAAACAAAGAGGTGTTCTCCAGATTCATGTTTACCTTTGCAGAGGTGACAGATTCCTAGCCCCACCCATCCTCTTTTTTGTAAATTTTTCCAAGTAAGAATTTTATCTTCAAACACTAGCCAGGCGAAAAGCTTAATCTTTAGGGGGCAATCCCAACTCCAAAGTTTTTTCCTCCAACCTTCTATTTTGTTTTTCCAAAGCTTGGAAGCAAGTGCATTGTAAACATTTTTAATTGAAATCTGACCAGAGATATCTCCACCCGTCCATATTAACTCATCTACTCTTGCAGTTAGTTGTATGCTTGATCCAATCAAGCTCCTCCTATATCTTTCCCATTCTGTTGTGAGATCGCCCTCCAATCCCAATTATGAACCGTCTAGCGAGTTGGAGCAGATCGAGCCCTGTGGGGAGACTCAACGAGCTTGATAAAGAAAATACACATTTTTATTGTTAAGATATAAAATCAATTCAGCAGACAAAATGGAATCCTTCCCCAAGCCCAATAATTCATCCTTTCCAACAATAATGGAGTCTCCTGAACTCGGTTTCCAAGCTAGTCAATGTGCGATCAGAGGTAAGGTATTCAGGATGTTTTTCCAAGTTTGGGAGTCGTATGACGAGACTGGAGAAGCCAATCGCAACCAAGTCATCACAGAGATATGTGGTAAATACTTGTCCTTTAACACCCATTGCCAAATACCATTCTGCATCAGTGATCGCCACAATGTATTAGTCATCGGCGCCCTGTAAAAACAGAAAATGTTTCTGAACCCCCACCCGCCAAATTCTTTTGGTTTCGAAATGGACTCCCATCTGCATAAGTGGTAGCTCTATTTTTACTTGTTGCCTGACCAGAGAAAGGAAAAAACCAGCGTACGAATCTGATTTAGAACAAATGTCGATATGTGTGCCAAAGCCATCCAATGAACTGGTTGACTTTCTAACACTGCTTTGATCATCACATATCTTCCCCCCAGTGAAAGAAGTCGATTGCACCAGTGGTTGATTCGATTCTCAAACTTCATAATAAGCCATTGCCAATCCTCCGACTTGTAGCTATCAGGCTTTAAAAAGAAACCCAAGAATTTAAATCCTTCCAAAAGATTCAAGAAGTTGAAATTAAACAAATCTTTCAAAGCATCTAAAGTTCCCTGTTGAACACCGTAGTGAAGAAAGGTAGACTTTTGGACGTTGATCATGTAATGTCCCTTTCCAAATAGGAGCTCCAGAGATGAGGCTTAATGGTCTAAACCGCCCCGTTAGACTATAGCTAGGGCCAAAGAGGGGTAAACAGGGTTACTAGAGGTCACTCTAGTCACAGGTGTTATATTCGGAAAGTGACATTGAGCTAAAAAGGGTTAAAAGTGCTTTTAAGTCATTATGAGCTAAAAATAAAAGTCAACAATGAATTAGGGTTTCAACATGATTTAGGGTTTTGGAAATCAACAGCGAATTAGGGTTTCAACATGATTTAGGGTTTTGGAAAGCTATAAAGGAAGGGTCAGCGACCTAATTCATCATTATGCAGATTATGACTTGTCATTGA
>ML785686.1:735379-758302 GCA_009831015.1 Picea engelmannii | reverse complement strand
CTGTAATGTCCCTTTCCAAATAGGAGCTCCAAAGAGGAGGCTTAATGGTCTAAACCGCCCCGTTAGACTATAGCCAGGGCCAAAGAGGGGTAAACAGGGTTACTAGAGGTCACTCCAGTCACAGGTGTTATATTCGGAAAGTGGCATTGAGCTAAAAATGGTTAAAAGCACTTTTAAGTCATTATGAGCTAAAAATAGAAGTCAACAGTGAATTAGGGTTTCAACATGATTTAGGGTTTTGGAAATCAACAACGAATTAAGGTTTCAGCATGATTTAGGGTTTTGGAAAGCTATAAAAGAAGGGTCAGCGACCTAATTCATCATTATGTAGATGATGACTTGTCATTGAGGAGAAGAGGCGCATCTCAGGAGAGATAGTTCAGTGTATTCCAGGAGGAAGACACCAATTCGTTGATTTCGGTGTTGAAAGACACACCCTAGTCACCGGGAAGATCATCCAGGTCGTCCACCATTCTTCATTGATTCCGCAGTGCTCCCATATTCCGGGGATTATTTTTTAGTTGCTTATTTGTATTCCGGCTAAGATCCTTTTGTCTTTTGATCTAGCCGAGTGTTGTTATTTTATTCAGCCGCAATTGCTTATTTATATTCCGGCTAAGATCCTTTGTATGTTGATCTAGTCGAGTATTGTCAGTTATTCAGCCGCATTTGACCATTTTGTAATCCACGGAGATATCATAATACAAACTTTGCAGTCCTTTGTCGCATTTATTATTTGTATGATCATTTATATGTTGTAAACCTTTGATCCTACACACACATTAGCAGTGTTTCCTAGACTAGCCAAGTCAGGAACATTACAGATCATCAATCCCGTCGCACAGCGAAAGACATTAAGTATTTTGTTGATTTCCTGCCATTCTAGGATCGAGGATTTGGACATTATTATCACGTCATCCACAAAGAGTAGATGGAGGATCTTAATAATCCTAGAGACCTTAATACCCAACAACTTTCCTTCTATCTGACCTTTTTTAAGAGAAAGACTAAGGCCTTCCATCACAAGTATGAACAAGAGAGGCGACAGTGGACAGCCCTGTCATAATCCTCTACCACTTTGGAAGAACTTAGTGGCCTCGCCATTGATCAGGATGTCATATGTTGTTGAGGCAACACATCCCATAATCCAATTTGTCATAAGAAGTCCAAAGCCACAATGGAGAAGCATAAGCCTCATAAAATCCTAGTTTGTGCAATCATAGGCCTTTTTTCAATCTAGCTTCAGAATGATTGCTTTAAGTTTTTTGGCCTTAATACTATGAAGACACTCTTGTTTTGTACCTATGGCATCTAAAATCTGTCTACCCTTCATAAAACCCAAATGTTCTTCAAACAAGGTGGGAGAGAGGATAGGCCTAAGTCTCCTCGCAATTACTTTTGCAATAATCTTGTAGCATAAATTGCACATAGCAATAGGACAAAAATAGTTGATGGAGCTAGGATTGTTGACTTTTGGAATCAAGGCAATGAAAGTAGAATTCATCGGTCGGATAACCTCACCTCGGATCCTAGTCTCCTCCACAACATCAAGCAAGTCTTGCCCAACCAAGTCAAAGAAATGTAGGAAAAATTCGACAGTGCACCCATCTAGTCCAGGACTTTTGTCCTTTGCAAAACCTTTTAGAACCTCTAAAATTTCCTCAATGGTACAAGGCTTCTCAAGAGTTGCTACTTCTTCCTCCAAAACAAGCCTAGGATGCAGCCTGACAGTATCTAACTGCTCCCTAATGTGGTTCTGCCCTGTGTCCTGATAGAAAGAATTAAAGAAAGAAATCACTTCATCTTTTAGGGCGTCTTGCCCTGTGTGAACCAGCCCAGCTTCATCTTTTATTTCCCAAATGTGTTTTTTTTTTCTCCTATAGCTTGCAAAACGATGAAAGAATTTTGTATTTTTATCTCCGCTCTTTATCCAAATGGCCCTGCTCTTTTGGCGCCATCGTTCTTCCTCGTCCAGCAAAATTTTTTTGCGCTCAGACTCTAAGAGCATCAATCATTAATCATAATCCACAGTGTAAGTTCCTTGAATCTTTTGATTATAGAGTGTAACCAATTCAGCTTCCGTCTTTTCCATTTCTATCTTATCCCAAAGGCATTTTTCTTTCGACCATATTTTAACCCGATTTTTTAGAAGTGAGAGCTTCTCAACTAATCTCCTTTGCGCCCCCTCGACTTGTTGTAGTTGTGCATCAGTGCAAACTTCACGAGCTAAAGAGGCAAAGGAATCTTCACGCAACTAGGCTGGATTAAACTTGAAAGGGTGAGCAACCGTCGGTATCCCAATGTCCAATTGAAGTAATACATGTGCATGATCGAATAAATAAGGATATTCTACCCACGACCTGTATCTCATAGTTGGCACAATAAGATCCTCCGCCACATAGATTTTGTCAAGTCTTTTAGCAATGCCATACTCTCCAGCGCTACCATTACGCCACATAGGAGCCAACTCGACAAGTGCCACATACACTAACTTGTTTTTTTCAAACAAGTCCCTGAAGAAGACCGCCAAAGGGTCAGTCAAAGTTGTTATGCCCCAAACCTCTGCTGAATTTATCGTGAAATTCATGTCCCCTGCCATTATCAAGTCAACATGAGCTAACAGTCCCCTGTCTTCTCCACTTTTTCTCCAGAAATGCTTGTTGTCTGTGCAAGGGCCATATACATTCAAAAGAGAGATCTTCATTTTATCCACTAAGCTGGAACCTGACAAGAAAATACTGCCACAACTTAGGACAGGGAGAAATTCAAAAAAACTAGGATCCCAAGACACCAGGAGGCCACCTGAATTTCCCACTGAACTAACAACAAAAGACATTCAATCCGGCATGAGTGCAAACATGAAATGCCTAGGCTTCTCCTCATCCACTAGGGTTTCTTGTAGAAAGAAAATATTGGGTAAAGTTTTTGAAATAAGTCTTCGCATGGAGGCCAGCTTTAGGGGTCCTCCTACCCCTCTTATATTGAGAGAGGAGGATCATTATTTAGCCCTTGCAAGGGCTTTCATGCCTCTAAGCGCCCCCTGATCAATGTTTGAAGAAAGTTGGTTAGCCGAAAATGAAAGGTTCGTCCCTGTCTTTTTGCGGGCACTTCTAGTTTTTACAGGAGAAAACTCAAGCCCCAATCCCCACGACCACGCAAGTTCCTTCCCATTTGAAACTCCTACACATGCAAGGTCCTTCCCAACAGTAGCCACAGCGTCTTTCCCCAAGAAAGTCGGAATTAGGATAGGACTAGCAACCTCTCTGTAGAGGATGGAACCAAGGTCGTTAGCATCCTATCCAAGGATTCCTCACTGGAGACAGGGTCTCCATAACCAGGTACAAGGAGTGTATCGCCCTCCGACAAAGTCTCGAGAAGAACATTGTTACTCGTCTCTTGGGTAACAACAGGGGCGGGAGAGGGCTCACGCGAAACTGAACTCTTTAAAATAGTCTCATTAACCACACTCTTAACAGTCGTAGATGGAAAACTAGACTCCGAAGGGAAGAAAGTATCTAGGTGGTCTCTTTCCCACGCAGTTAAAGTGAAATACAGAAATGGACAGTAGTGTCTCAACTTACCAATGAAGGTGTTGTTCGGTGAAGTTGGTCTATCCATATCCCACGCTCCCAAAAAAGCTTATGTCTCCTGCACGTCCATCCCATGGGAGTAACAGTTACGCTGTATTATCCTCCGAGTCGTCCTCATCGACAGAAGCTCCAAAAACTTGATGACAATCCTTCCTTAGATGCCCAGTTCACCTACAGTGCGAACAACAAAATGGTATACCCAAATAATCTAATCTCTGGACTAATAGGAGACCCCTCCACTCAATCTACAAAGTTTCCAACAGTCCAGCATGGATATCCACTTCCACGAGGACTTTAGCCATCCTTTTGTCTGAACACTGTAAAGCATCCTCATCAACCTTTATAAAACGTCCTAAGACATTTCCTATCGCCTCCAAAGCTTTGACATTCCACAGTGGTAACGGAAGACTCGAGAGCAGGACCTATAGGTGACAGAAGCTAAAATACTCCGTCGTCGGGTCAAACCTTATTCGCCGCCTCTTTAGCATGACCTTATTCGCCGCCTCTTTAGCATGAGATTGTCGCCCTGAAAAACCCAAAAACTATCTATAATATATGGGTTGAGTCTTCCGGGTTTTTGAATACAAAGCCAAACCATCCCATCAACAAAGTCAATAACACCGGGGAATAACCCAGTAGGGGTTCCCAAGTAACTCGCATCCACTCTGAAACGGACATCTTGCATAGCAATTGATAAGACAACCTTCCCACCGAAGCACACATAGCAAGCGAACATGACTCTTCGAGTCCCACATCCACACCTAGAACCATTTTTTGTTTAGATTGTTTTGGCTTCCATGCTAGCACAATGTGCTTCGGAGAACCCCGCTTCCCCAACAAGCCACCTCCCTTATACTCCAATGTCTGAGAGTTGTTGTTAGTCTTCATTCATGCCTCCTTTTAGCTTTTTCCCTGAATACCTTTCACCTTGTCAATTCCTCCAATTGTAAAACCTCTAAAACCGCACCAGGAAGACGAGAAGCTTCCTTGCAGAGGGAAATACACGACGTTACAATACACAGATGAAAATGCTTTGAACCAGTGGTAGTGGGAGAAGGTAACTCCGCCAAGGGTGTTAATGGCTCGTTTAACTTCGCATTTAGTGTGCACCTACTACCATTACGCATACATAGCTTGTCAACCGATGAAAGGTAGCCCGCCTGATCCCAAGGCTCCTCGATAGCTGCACTCAAGAGGACGCTAACCTCACCATCCATACCTGCATTCCACACTACCTTAAAACAGCTGCCAGCTCAGTAGTAAAACGTTAAACAACTGATGTATTGACTCGTCGAGACTGATAAAATAAAGAGGGAAGGTCATAAGTAAATAATGAAAAGACAAAAGACCGGATAAATTAAAGACAAGGCACCCATCAACTCAAAGTTTGTCAGTGCAAAAACCAGAGCATTAAAGATCTTCTATGCCTGTCAAACCAGATGGATAGTAAGCGAAAGGGTGAAAGGAGTCCAACCCGCTAAGTCTAGGGGTCTAAGAGCTTGACGTTTAGCATTGGATAAGAAACTAGAAAAACTCTCCTAAAAAGACTCCCTCTCCAATACCACGAAAAACTAGTCATTGGTAAAGCCAATGTAACTTTAGTAAACTCTTCAGCCATTCGAGGGAATCAAGAGAGTATCCTTGAAAAAATTGATCAAGCTCCATGAACCTGTAACTCGTAGTTTGATTCCTGCCTAAACCACATTCAACACCTCCTCTCCCTGAGCAATGGATTCACGGGAAGTTATTTAGAAGAGACTTAAGTTGCATAAAACATTTATACTAATATGTCAAAATTTATTAATTATCCCTTATATATTGAATGATAAGTTTTCCCTGGTAATTTATATGCAAGTTCTACCTATAATGAACTAATATGCAATCTTTTAGAAATGAAAAGCTTATCTCACTTATAGCAAAGTAGCAAAGTCCCAAGGAAATATTTCAAACAGAAAAGGTTTCGATCTCAAACATCAATCGGAGATGGCAGCCACATACTAAGAGGCATGATGTGGTAAAGTGCCCTAACGTGATTAATAGAATTATCTATTTTGATAAAAAAAAAAAATGCCATGTAACATCTTCCAAGAAATCAACGTCCAAGTAACATCTTTTCTAAGAAAGCAATGCCCAAAATACATTAAAGATTGCCCATTATCAATGTAAGTTCACTCTATCTTATTGTGAGACATTTGCAAAGGCTTGTATAATCAAACCGATCACCAAATAGCTTATATAACATGTTAAAAAAATTACCACGTAACATCTTCCAATAAAGCAATGTCCAAAATACTTTAAAGATAGTTACTATTAACAAACAAGTTCTTATAGTAGAACAAATTTCCAAAAGTAATGTTCAAAATACTTTAAAGACGGCCTATCATCCAGCAAGTTTACTCTATCTTAGAGTAAGACTAATTTCCAAAGACAAATTTCCGAAGGATTGTATGAAAACAATCACCAATTTTCAAAGACAAATTTCAAATATTCCTTTCAATGTTAAAAACAAAATCCGAAGAGTTGTATGGTCAAAACAATCACCAATTTTCAAAGACAAATTTCAAATAATTCGTTTCAATGTTATAATGTTACTAATTTGTATGCTAACACTTGGATCAAATTATATGATGCAGAAGTCAATATACATCAAATAATTATACAGTGAAATAGTATGGAAGTGCCACACTATTTGATGTATAATAAATATAATGACTATTTGATGTATGGAGGTGCCACACCATTTGACTGTATAATTATACAGCATTTAGAACATAGGATTTAATTCAAGAATAACTTATTAGACATAACAATATTCTAATTTGTTTAAAATTTAATGAAACCGAATAAATAGTCATTGATAAGAATGAAAAGTGCAGCAACATCAAAATTCACTGTCGGAAAGAATATCAAGTACCAACTGAAATATGAATGCATTAAAACAAATCAAAATAAATTAGAAGCTATGTTTATCTCATCGCATGAATTTCCAATCATGGTCACAGTTTTTCCTCTTTAGAACATGGGATTTAATTCCAGAATAACTTCTAGGCCAAATAGTTCATACAAAATTACAATGCAGTTGTGACTAGTTAAACACTAGGATCTTTTCCAACCACGATGTACTAGGCCTTGTTCACGGGGAATGCACAATTAGATCATATATGAGCATATGAAAAGTTCCTTACAATAACAATTACAATATAAAGAAGTTTTGTGATAAACTATTCATAAGATTGTATAACTATTGCAAGTCTAAAATATCATGCAGTGGTGTGAGCAAGCTGCAAGTATAACCAATCATGTAAAAGAAAATTGAGATTATTACTTGGTTGACATAGATCGTTGCAACATAGAAAGGTAAAATAAACAAACAAAATACCGGTATGCAGTTTTGTGTTTCGTGACCTCTGTAAACAATTACTTATACTACCTGAATTAAAAAAGGATCAAAAACCCTTGTACAATCACATTACGAAAAAATAAAACACTAAAATAGGACCATGAAATCCTTGCAAATAGAAACAAACTAAGATTAGTTGTCTGTCTTTGCAGCTGCTGATGCCGCCTGTCCACGCAGACGACCAGTTCTTCTGGCAGCAATAAGCCCAACTTTTTGCCCTGGTGGTGCATCACGACGTACGGTACTAGCATGACCAATATGTTGATGGTTACCACCACCATGAGGATGCTCAACTGGGTTCATAGCCACACCACGAACCTTGGGCCAACAATTTCTTTTGACCCTGTATTTGTGGTATGCATTGCCAGCCTTGAGCATTGGTTTTTCTGTTCTTCCACCTCCAGCAACTTGACCAATCATAGCTCTACAACTACTTGGCACAATCTTCTTAGCTCCAGAGGGAAGCTTCACCCTGGAAAATGAGACAGAATTAGAGTTAACCCTCCTGTAGTAAAACAAAATTTAAATTTAAAATAGAACCAAGATTCAACATACAATCCAAAAATAAGCCCCCAGGTAACCTGTGAAGTGTGATTAACATGTTCCTTGTGAATTCTAAAAAGCATTAAAATAATTATTTTTTATTTCTATTTTTCCATTCAGACAACATAGATCTATGGAATCATAATAAGAGTTCACTAAGCAATCCAGCCGTTCGCTCTTGCATTTCCACTACCAAATATTATAGCTCGAAGTGATTTAAATAAACCTGCTGATGTTGACTATGTTGTTTTTGCTATGCATGGTGTTATAAGCCATACAAAGCACAGCATGAGTTCATGTTCTTATATTTTGAACTCCATTTTTCTGACATGCCTTGCAGATATATTATCCGTCAAGATTACGGGTCTGGCACCTCCAATAAGGTTATATGAGCTGATTCATATTTTACTCATGTTGATCTTCTTCTAAGTGGTTAAATGTAGAGGTGAAGCCAAGATTAGGCTTTTATTTGACTTTTCAGATAGCTCAATTTTTCTTGCGGTGCATGCAGTTTATCATTTCATGATCTATTGGGAAACCTCATATCTACCATATGGCTAGCCATCTTATATTATCGTTTGTCCATCTAATATTCACAATATGGCTAGCTATCTGATATTATAATTGTCTGCCATCGATTCCCATGACCTAGTGGAGCCTACAATCTTTCAGATTCAGAAATTTGGAGAGATTCAACATGAAAAACACAATAAAGAGTTGTTCTATTTATAAAAGCCTAAATGATTCCAAAAAGTATGATTCTTTTGTCAAATATCTATTTGATATTTGATATTGATTTTGCACTGGCAATGCTCAGGCTAACTCTGTGCTTATTATGTTGCAAACATCTCACAGTGGCTTTGTATACACCATCCACTTATGGATATTCAATCATCACAATCTCTCTGCTTATTATAGTTTCACTCATAGTGGTACTGATGATCTAAGACCTACTCCAAATGTCTTAGATCATAGAGGCTTACTATAATGACCACAGGTTGATTTGAGGTTAAATAGTGTATGTCTGAGGCTGAAAGATATCAATGGATATCCAAGTCTCGGGGGTCCTTGCAAAATACTATGGTGATACACCCTTGTGCCAAGGGTTTTTATCATTGCATTTATCTTTATGCTTGACAAAGAAAACATTATACACAATGGATCCTGGTTTATAGGGAGGGTTGGCTTTTTACTTGCAATGCCTTGGCAGACAGGTTTTTATCTATTCACTGAATTCTTATCCTTAATCATGATCTTGGTTGCAAATGGCCAGCCTGCCTCTTGAATATTGGAATGCCAACTCCCTTAAAGCCACTGGAGATGTTCTGGTAGATTTGTTGTCATGGCCACAGAGATAGCAGATCTGCTAGATTCTACCTCTACCCAAATCCTTTAACTTGATTTGAAAAGGGTCTCTCTGAAAAAATCATACTATATTATAATGGCTGCAGTTGGATCCAAATGTTGGATTATGAACACATTGCTTTCTGGGCACAACCATCTGACTGTGTCTCATCTGAAGGCTAAATCCAAAACTGTTTCTCAGGCAAAGAAGCACAGAAATCAAGGACCACTTGGTGAGAGGACAGTGAGGTAGATCGCCACTGGATTTTACCAATCTCAGATAAATCTGATCCCAGGCCTCCTGACTCTGAAATGCTCACCTCCTCCTGGTAACCGAGGTCCGGCATTGATCCTGACAATGTTAGGGGAAGTGTAGTAAATAACGTTGTGGACAATATGTCCTCTGATCTAGGGGAGATGTTGCAGTTGAGTCAGATGAAAAAGAGAAGGAAATCAGATCCTTCGGATAAGCTGAAGGGTGAATGTCAATCTTACCACCTCCTGGGGCTGGCACTGGTCCTGACATTGTTCGGGGAAGTGTAGCAAATAACATTGTGGATAATATGTCCTTTGAGCTGAATAAGATCAATCATTTGGATAAGCGGAAGGGTGAAAGGCAATCAGGTTCACTAAAGAACCCGCCAACTTCAGAGAAGTCTTCTTTGAAACACGATGGCAAGGGTTGGATTGAATTTAAGTTAAGTATAAAAGAAAATGGGTAGCTTTTCAGATCATAGGACCCTCCAATCAAGGAGATGTTGCATAATTTGGTGCTTGTAGGTCAACATTCCAGTGGGCTTTTCAATTAGCTAGTATACTGTGTAATGTTGTCAGTCTCTAAGTGTAACTTGTCTGTCGGTAATATGCTGAATACCAAACCATGTATCAGATAAGCCAAATGCTTGACATACCAACCTTGTACATTATATTCTTTTGAGTAAACTTTTATTTACTTGCAACAACAACAAACAAAAATGAAAAGAAAACATAAATGAAAAAACAAACGACATTCATTGGGGGTTTGACTGGTTGTTCAAGTGGGGGTGGTGATAATAATAATAATAATCTATTTTTAAGGTCACGGCTAAGCCACACCAAATTGGTGCATGAGACCCCCTTGTTT
Source organism: Picea engelmannii (assembly GCA_009831015.1). Classification (NCBI taxonomy): domain Eukaryota; kingdom Viridiplantae; phylum Streptophyta; class Pinopsida; order Pinales; family Pinaceae; genus Picea; species Picea engelmannii. The sequence goes on along the minus strand of ML785686.1, from coordinate 748,302 downwards.
GTGGAAAAAGGGACCCCCTCTAGGTTTGAACTGGTAAAGTCTAGAGAGGTATACATACCCTACCCCCTCTAGGTTTGAACTTGTGACCTCTTAAGAGGAAACAAATGTTCTTAACCATTAGGCCCACTCAGAATACACCACACCCCACTAGGGCTCACTTCCCCACTAAGGCCACACCCATGACCCCACTAAGGCCACACTTCCCCACTAAGGCCACACCCATGAAGGGAGGATGATAGCCATGGCTAGCACAAGCAGGCCGGACGTGGTGTTGCCTACCGCCTAGCACCGTCGACTTTCCGCTAGTCAAGGTGTTGATTGAGCAGCACTATAAATAAACACAAAGAATTCATATTTGAAAGAATATATTTAAGGAAAAAACTAACAAAGATCTCAACCTAAGGATTTCAGGGCTACCAGGAAACCCCTCGGGTTCGGGATCAGAAACAAACTCACTAATGCAATTTAACCAAACGATAATCAGTAATTAAATCTCGCTGCAACTGCCAGTGGGGGAACAAAGCAAAACCCCAAGAGTTTCTATGCTTGAAAACCCTCATCCTAAAATTCTAAAAGCCAATCAAACCTCGTAGTGCCATATTCAGGATCATGGCCGACGCCAGTGGCGTCAAAAGCAAACAAACCCTAAACCCTGAACCCTGATCTTAAAATAAAACAAAATAAAAACCTGGTAGTGCCGTTATCAGGATTGTGGCTGACGACGATGGCGTAGTCCCCAGAAGCCCTAGCAAACGAACCCCGATCGCCGACATGCTGCTCCACGTTGCAGACAACGGCTCCCTCCGGAATAGACCTCAAGGGCAACACGTTACCTACAGTCAAATTGGCCTTCTTTCCGCAGTAAACAAACTGGCCCGTGTACATACCCTCGGCCGCTACGAAGAGTTCCTTCTGATGCCTGTAACGGAATGCGTGCCTGAAGGTCACCTTGCAGAGGGGAGCACCGCGGCCGGGGTCGTGTATGACATCCGTTACGATTCCCCTGATGTAGCCATTGCGTTCACCGTAGTCGAGGCTTCTGAACCGTGCAGGTCCCTTCCTGTGATGGGTGTGGGATGTGAACACGGAACCTGCTCCTTTTCTCTGTGCACGAATAACGCGACCCATGTCTGCAAACAAGGAAGATTCACAACACGGAAAGTTTAGATCTGCTGCACCTCCCAAACTGAAAGGAGCAGGAATGGTAAAGGGTTTCGTCAAGATGCAAATCCCCTACAAACCCTAGTTGCGGATAAACCCTAACCCTAATGTGGGTGGAACATTTCCGCAAACCCCACAAACACTAATTTTGTATTATGTGAATTTAGAGTAATTAAAGTAAACACACCTTAATCCGAAATTTATTAAGCATCCACACTTGAAAATGTGGAATAAAGAATTATGGATTAAGATGGAGCTATAGTAATTTGTTAATTTATTTTAATTTTAGATATCATTTTAGGGATATCTATGTAGATTAAGTCATTAATCTATGACCCATGTTTATGAGTAGTGAACCAATTTCTCATAATTTTATATAGTTCCATATTTTATATGGACTTATTTTAGCAGATATCTCATATGTTGGACTATAAAGCTTTTTGGTGTTTATTTTAATATGTTTTATATTTGTTCATATAAGTATTTTTTTAAATGTAATTGGGCAAATTTGTATTATATCATATGTTGGAGTGTGAAAACCCCTCAATGCTTATTTTAATTTGTTTTGTATTTGTTCATCTAAGTCTTTTTTTTAAATAGTATCTGGGCAAATTTGTATTAATAAAACGTTGCAGTAAATGTTACAGCGGAGATCACATCCTAATATAGGTCCATTGTTTCCAAAATATCAGTTGCATAGTCTATACAAGATCCTGCTACATGCCCAAAACAAAAAATGGTCTTGTCCTCATGCAAAATTATCAAGTACTTCTTTATGCTATATATTTTATAGTAAATGCCTAGTATTCTTATAGTCCTAAAAAAACATTTAAATCGACAATTCACATAATGACTAGCAACATCCTCCAAACCTGTACTTTATGGCTCACAAGGTCCATTTCTTCATCGAATTGATGCACAGATTCTTTCTCTTTTAACCCTTCTCTAGACAAGGTTGCTAAGATTCTTGGATTTGAAGCCATTCACTGATCACCCCCGCGAAGATTGAGAGCCAAGTTCCAAAGAAGACTTCATTCAGCTTCTACAATCGCTAGTTGGTGCTTTAATGCCACCAAAGACCCCATGATTTCTATTATATGTGTTGTAATTAGACTCTCAATTTCATGGAGTTTTGCAGCAATATTGAAAAGAGAATAGTTGTCATGGTGGATGTGCTCTTCATGGCTTCTTAAAGCTTTGTGAATCTTTTGGAGATCTCTTGAATCCATAAGTTTCCATGTAGAAGTGTTGCCTACTGACACCAAATTATATACCTTGTGAGTAGGAATCATCGCATTTTTCAACCCCTATGGATCTTGGAATCTTTTATGGCTTTAAATATGAAACTAGATGCACCTCTCAATGTTCTAATTCAACAATTGCCTAGTTCTAAAAAACACCCACTGTCCTTGACCACTAATTCTGAGCACTTGAATAGCTTGGTTCCTTCCTACAACCTAATGTCGGATACGCCACCAAGGAGGCAACTCACCTAGTAAATCTTTGGCACATTGAAGCAAACTACAAAACAAAAGAAAGGAAATACAAAAGTTTACCTAGCTAAGGAGATGCATAAACCCCTCCACCTTTCAAACTTAAACACCATTATCCCACAGCGAGTCAGGGTCGTAAGAAGAAGCAAAACAAAAGCATGCAAGAACAGATTTGATGACATGCGAGCGCAAGGGGCTCGTCTCTTCACATTAATGTTCAAATGTTTGAAGGGTTGTGTGGGATTATGTGCCATGTGATATATTAAGAGTCCATTGGTACTCATCATATGACAGATTACCAACATTAAATGTGTCAACATACTAGATATTGATTAGGGGATTAATTGGTTAGATGATACACCATTAACCATAATCTCCCCCTCCTTTTGTTCTAAACCTGCATTTGCCCACTAATCTACCTCTTTGTTGTGTTCTAGCAAAACATGGTAGAATTTTCTATTGGTGAAGGAGCCTCCCAGTTGTCTACATCAATCTATAATTGGGGCTAGAGAGTTATCCCCGTGCAGTGACTTTTTGACCATATGATTGATAATGATCTTGGAGTCTCCATTCGATGTGATCTAATGCACAACTATTCCTTTAGCAATTTTGAACCCTTACCAAAGCACATATGCATATGCTTTATTGTTTGAAGCAATACCTAGTCCCCAACTAAAACAAGCTTCCATTGTCTCTCTAAGATCAATGATCCTCCCCCTCGCACCTACCACCCTAGGATTCCCCTTCGATGCTCCTTCAAAAAATAAAAGTGTTAAGCCCTCTTTCCAAAATCAGAGATGCTATGTCGAAGCTACCAACATGATCTAGATATTGATTTAGACTATTTTTTCCCTGAGATCGTTATTTGAAACTACCCAAGCCATTCTTCTTCATATGGATTTAAACATTGGTGAGTATTGAGATATTTACATTTGGAGATGATACTTTCTACTAACAAACTCTTGGCCTCTATCATTATTGAGGGTGCACTATCCAACTCCTTATGAAAGATCGAGTGGTTTCTTGCTAGCCAAATTTTCCAACATATGAATTTTGGCAATGTTGACCATACCCTTCTAAATAATTTGTATTCTTGAATGTTACTTTGTAAGATCTATTCCATGTTAAATAATTGTTTATTCTTGAATGTTCCTTTGTAAGATCTATTCCATGTTGTGAACATTGCTTTATAGGTACTTTGCAAACTCATCTATGGATTAGACCTTCAAATACTGCTTCCAGCGCTTGATGGAGAAGTCACACTTAAGAAAGGCATGATGGATTTATTCTTGTTCTGCTTGACATAGTGCACACCTAGAAGGGCTTGGGATGCCACATGTTATTGCACAATTTGTACTTGTCCAAGCCCAAGACAAGTGCATCAAATCTTGTGTCGCGAGATAACCCACCATTGTCACCTTAGTAGGACATCCCCACGTTTTAGGGATGGAAGAGGTCCATCCCAGGGGAGGTGTCCCTGGTAACCTCAATGGATCGAATAGAAAGGATATGGTCAAGCTTAGAGCACCCTCTCACAGGTTACCTAAGTCAAAGGTCTATGTCTATAAAATTGAGGCAAATAGGAGAGATTTGGGTACCTACCCAGAACAAGAACAAATATAACATGTATATGGCAATTTCCAAGTACCAATATGATAGTAAAACCTCAAAATATAGTAGACAGTGAAAAAATGTAGTAGTTGATACAAAATTGCAACAATATAAAGGTTTACAACAACAATTAGTAATTTGTAACAACCACGAGAAATTTAGCTCAGAATTGCAAGATAAGACAATGAAAACTTAGCATTTATTCAATAGATTAATGAGCACTTATCACATGCAATTTATGAGTAGGTTAAGCTAATATTAAGTTAGTGTATGCAACAAAATGAAGCAAATTATGATGGTTGTAGCAGTGATTTGCAACAACGGAAAATTGATTACTGAATTAGGCTAAACTAGGGTTAGGAAAAGTTAGTAAAAGCTTTAAAGAATAGATTATGAGAGTTGTTTGATCAATTTTTTCACAAGGAGCAGTGAAACTAGTGCCTTTTGGGCTATGGAGTCATTTACGATAGCAATATAACTTGGAGAAATAAATGATGATAGCAATTTTCTAAGGATGATGAGATGAAGTTGAGGAGCTAACACTGTAGGGAGGAGCTAGCACTTTAGGGCCTCCAACTTCAAGTCTCAAAACATGAATTTGCTAGAGAGCAAGCTCTTCTGGGCTCTAGTGAATTCTTCTTCTTCCTTAGACTCTTGAAATATATAGCAACAAGTTTCTATAACAAGACTTCTAAAGTGCTATCACTTTAGGGCTTTAGGGCTCTAGAAGCCTACCTTAGACAAGATTCTCTTGACAATTTAACAAGTGAAAAGGTCTAGAGAGAGGAGGAAACACCTTATCCTTCTCTCCTAGGGTTGTAAGCAATCAATTTCATAATCTTCAACATGAACAAGTAAAATTTACCATAAACATTGAATGCATGAAATGAAAATTGTAGATTTTACTTACTTCACCAAGAATAATCAAGCACAAACCCTAGTTGCAGATTTTATCCACCGAGGATAAGCCAAGAGACATCCAAAATCAATCCTCTAAGAGATAACACATCAAGTAAAAGAGCCAATGTTACCCCTAGGGTGAAAATTTCAGACCTAGTCCTCTTGTGTGAGGAAGAGTTATCATAAAATGAAATTCCAAGAGGTGTGTTTTTATCACCTCCTTGGCCTAAAACGTTAACTTTAAAATATAGCAGGGTCGACCTCAAGAATTTTCCCTTAAAATTCATTTTTTACAAAATTTAATTTATTTAGCACAAAATGAAACGCTAAAGGGTGACATCATCCCCTTCTAGGGTGATGTTGGCTCTGAAATGGAACATTGAGGTGTAGAAGTGCAGCGCTAGGCCTCCACAGGCCATCCCTCATGCTACACGTGCCAACCATAATGTCAAACCCTCCTCCATGAAATCATCAAGCCCTAAGTGATGCCATGGGCTAGTAAGGGGATGTCCAAGCCTCCAAAGGCCAACGTCCAAGTGGAAAGAGGTGGGTGTTGGTCTCCTAGCCATGCCAGAGTGCCTCCAAAGGCCATGACCTGTTGGATTTTCCTTATTTACAGAGCATTAGGATTACTAGTGTTCTTGTACTTCGTTACCATTAATATATATATATATATATATATATATATATATATATATATATATATATATCATGTATTGAGTAGTGGCAACATAAACAAGAGACAGAAAAGAACACAAGAGATTTATCTTGGTAAAACCCCAAATGGGGTAAAAACCCAATAACCTTTCTTAGATAGATTTCATTTCACAAAGCAAGTCCAATCAGATAAACCCTAGCACAACTGCTAGCTTAACCAGAAATACCACCCCAGCTATAGTAGCAGCACCATACAAAGGTAGTGCACCTCCTCAAGGAGTAGCACATAAGAGAGAGATACCAAAAGACTGAGCAATAATAAACTATGCAGCTACAACTACTGCGTCACCTCCTCCAAACTTGCATGTTGCTTCTGTGTAGCTGGGAGAGTGTGAGTGAGTGAACAAATGAGTCAAGATGTCCTCTATTTATAGTCTTCCTGACCACTAGACTGGGTTGACTTCTTCTCTGGATAGGTGTCTTTTCATTATTACTTTATTCTTCTGGGCCGACTTCTCTTCTAGGGTATTTCAATATCAGTTTAATGGATCTCTTGCTTCTGGAATATTCTATGCATCTAAGAAAGGTCATCTAGGAGGGAAAGATCCTCTCGCAACTACCAAAACATCAACACTCCCTCTTAGCTAAGGAGGCATATTTCACGATGTCTTCATCTGGTAGTCCACTGACTACTCTGCAATCTGCTAACAGGCACATGGCTACTACAATGCCTTCGGTAGCTTGAATCATTAGGCATAGTCTCTGTGATCAGACGATAGCACACACAACTACATCCAAACAATCTAGTAATATCCATGACAATCAACTAGTATCACACAATTACTATAATGTCATCCAATAGATCACAACTGTTGCTAAGTAGTACACAACTACTGTAACACCCTGTTTCCCCCAGTTTGTAAAAATAACTATACTGGCCAAGAACTGTGGCAAACTCAAAAATGTGAATGTGTGATGTGAATGGACCTTGTGAAAAGGGTTGATGAATGTGAATAATATTATGAATATGTATATATATATATATTGCAGGACTGCTGAGAGGGGATGTGCTGAAAAAGAGACCACGATGGCTGGAGAAAGGTGGTGGAAGGCACCTGGAAAGGTGGCGTTAACTTCCACCGAAACCAATATCGTATTTGGACTTCACTGGCCTGGAGAACCAAGAGTGGATCGCTGGCCCGAAATAAATTACTCGCAGGTTGGTAGGTAGATGGCTCCTCAGGAATTAATGAGGGATGGGGGAAGTGAACCGCCCATCCGTAGGAGCCTCGGGCCTGACCACCGCGAGGGAAATCGCGCCACATGGAACCTCGCAAGAGGGAAATGCGTGAGGAAGAAGCGCAGAGGGTGCAGACGCGAGGGGAGGAAGAGAACTCTGGAAAATACAGAGTGAGTGATAGCAGAGAAGGTGGAGAGTAACCCTCGTTCTCAGTCACTGGCAAATAGAGGCGCAGTCTTGCAGCATCGTGGTCTCAGCTCGAGGGTGGCTAGTGGTAAATCCTATCAGAATCGCTAAGCCTACGGTTGGGTGGAAACGAGCACCCCTCTCAGCAGTTGCATCACCTCTAGTGTTATTTCTGATAAGTGTTATTTGAAGTTAATGCCATAATCGCATGTTCAGTTTTATGTGCTTGTAAATAGTTTTGAATAGAAGTGTTTACCTAACGTTTGATTTGATAGAATGGATGCCTATATATGCTTACATGCCATAGTTGTTTTCTGCACAAATGATTAAGTCTAGGACATGAGTTCGCTCCACCGAGAATCGTCTTATTTGCTTAGTTTCTCGTAATATTCTGGGAAGGCCCCTTGAGAGTACTCTTTTCCAAGAATTACCCCATAAACCTTGTAACCGTACTGAACCTTACCAGAGACTCGATTAAGACCAGGGATAATTGCATGAGAACCGTCAGAGGGTTCATGCAATCCGGGTCTGGAACCCTTATGCAAGAAATAGTAGCTTTCTAAGGTCTCGAGGTCATGGGAGACTGAAGCTCCGAGAGTTTGAACTTCGTGATTCAAGCTCAGAAGGGATAGCAAGTTCAAATATAGAAAGAAAGTACCCTATCGCTTGGTAAATGATGGTCAGAATCCTTTCAGGAATACCCCAAGTCTGTCAACACCGACAGATCTAGAGAAGGAGCGTAGGCGTTAACACCTCGCTCTTTCAGCCTTCACAAATAGCGATGGGATCCTGGACCGTAGATCCCAGGGACCCATCGGAGCTCTATAAGCCGTCGATCTTAACCTTTACTTAGGCGGGAGAGTGAATTCGACTACGTCCTGAAAGTCCCAAAGACATCGGGACCGTCCATGTTGGAGGACAGGTGGCAGAGATCTGACCATTTCGTGTATCGGGGATTCGTGAGTTTGGAGGTGGAAGACCAGGCTCTTGGAGTCACGAAGTCCCAAGTCGCGAGATCGTGATGTGATTTGGGCCGTTGATCAAAGAGGAAGGACAGTTGTGGGATCTGACATCTCAATACATCGCGTATCAAGTATTCGTGAGTTTGGAGGTGGAAGACCAAGCTCTTGGAGTCACGAAGTCCCGAGTCGTGAGATCGCGATGTGATCTTGGTCGTCGATCAAAGAGGAAGGATAGCCATGGGATCTGACGTCTCGATACATCGTGTATCGGGGATTCGTGAGTTTGGAGGTGGAAGACCAGGCTCTTGGAGTCACAAAGTCCCGAGTCGCGAGATCGTGATGTGATCTGGGTTGTTGATCAAAGAGGAAGGACAGTTGTGGGATCTGATGTCTTGATACATCGCGTATCGGGGGTTCGTGAGTTTGGAGGTGGAAGACCGAACCCTTGGAGTCGCAAAGTCCCGAATAGCGAGAAGTAGGAGCAACCATTGAGTTAGGACCTCCTCGCCATATCGCATATCGGGGTCTCGGAGGTTGAGGGGAATCAGTTTCGACTGTAGAAGTCACGAGCTTGTGCAACACGTGGCACGTCCACTTGGTGGGACCCACGTGATTGACAGGTGGTGTGACGATAAGATGCCCAGAGAGAGGGAGAAGTGGTGATAGGTGGTGGACACGTGTCGTTTGAAACGGGAGTCAACATCCTGTTGACTTCTCGTACTTCGGGTTCTCATAAGAAAGGAGCACAAAGGCCCAACAACTCAAGTCGCGAAGTTGCGAGTTTCGAGAAGCCCAGAAGGAGTCAAACCTTCTCTGACTTTCGCATCTCGGGGTGTTGTAAAAGAAGGGCCCAGAGGTTCAACCTTTCAACTCACGAACTTGCAAGTTGCGAGCAAGGCTAGTAGTTAGCCCTAGCCAGTGGTCACGCGTGGAGAGCACTAATCAGGAGGGGCCATACCATATCGGAATCTCGGGTATCAATGATTGGTGAAGAAATTTCGAGGGTCTTCGACTCACGACTCGCGAGGTCGCGAGTTGTGAAAGGCGCTTGCATTTAGGCGCGTATGTGGTCCTATCAAGATAGGGACTAAAGAAAGGGAGCTAGTGCTTTGTCATTAAGCGGCGGGTAGATATGGACGACCAGAATCTGCGCACCCAGATTTACAGCCAGGGTTTCATTCCGGAGCCCCCTCACCATTCGACCTTTAAGATTGGACTCACTTGTATCGCTGAGTCGCGAAACACGAAAAGGCGCCTGGTTTGTTTGGCCTGTGGTCCTAACCCACGATCACAGGGAGGTGAACAGGGAAGAACTAGCATGTGCTAGGCCCCCGTAGGACTTCGGGGATTCTATCCCTTGAGGAAAAGCGAAAATTTTATTATGTCGTAGTGGGTGTGTTACAAATTGGTATCAGAGCATGGTTACAACACTTGGCCTGCATGGGCTCATGAACGAGTTGCGCAGAAGCTCCATTCAGAACACTCCAAAAAAAGAGTAACCCACCCCCCCTCTCTTAACCTTCCTAATCAAAAGACAAAGTTAATAATGAAAAACCTCTATTGTGTGTGTGTACATGTGAAAATATAAATTATGTATTGGTTATAAATAAATATACATATTGACTAACAACCAACGTTTTTCCTTTTGCACACAAGCGGAAGATCAACCGCAGGAAATTATCAACGCATAGTATGGTGACTCACCATGAAGTGGGAGAAGGCTCCCACAATAAAGACGAAGAGTCTAACGAAAGGAGGGCAGTAGGGACCCCTCCAGATCTAGCCGAGACTGTGAGGAGCCTCATGGTCGAATTACAAAGTTGTAAGGTTGACAATGAAAGGATGATGAAAGAACAAGAAAAGCAAACAAAAATTAACGCAGTTTTACTGTATAGTTTGTCCGATTTACAAAGACAAATGCAGCATGAACCTGAAACTCAGAAACATGGTCATATCAGTGGCCACACTGAGAGGAGCACCTCGAAAAAGGTCCACCCCAAAGGTAAAGGACCAGTGCCGAGTGATTCCTCTAAGAAGGAAGTTGGTGATTCAGAAGGCTCTTCTAACAGCAGAACCAGTTCCTATTCTCAAAAGAAACAAAAGAAGCAAAAGCCTTCCAAAGGTCAAAAATTCGAAGAATTCAGAAAGGCCAAACCACCCTCCTTCGATAGTGAAATAAAGAAGGGAGAGGAAGCAGAGGCCTGGCTACTTGGACTAAAGAAGTATTTCAGAGTCCATGACTTTTCAGAAAATATGAAGGCCTGAGTGGCCACCTTCAACTTGAACGGAAACGCCTCCATTTGGTGGGAAGACCTTAAGAATGTGAAAGGGGTTCGCGAAGAGGACCTGTCTTGGGAACGGTTTGAGAAATACTTCTGAAAGAAGTATTTGTCGAAAAAATATTTCGACGAAAAGACTAAAGAGTTTTATGAACTCAAACTGGGACAACTCACTATAGAAGAATATGTCAACAAATTCCTCGATTTGTTGAGGTATGTACCCTATATCAAGGCGGAAAAGGCAAAGGTGCAACGCTTCATTAGTGGACTACCTAAGGACTATCGAAATAGAATTGAATTCGATGAGCCAAAGACCCTAGAAGGAACTATTCGAAAGGCAACCTATTGTCATGAACAATTTGGACATCGAGCAGAACCTCAAGAAGGATGGAAACATATGAATAGTTCAAGATTTTAGAAAAGGGGAATTAAATCCCCAGGATTTAAGAACTATAAGAAGAACCCAGGAATGAGCTTCCCAGCCCGGAGTATGCACCAGCAGAATTTTCCCTCCTTGAGCGGAAATAAAACTTCTGGACCCATATCAGTGAAGACTGATAGCCCGAAGAGAGAGCCTTTGAAATGATGGGGTTGCGGGGAAGAACATCTATTGAGAGACTGTCCACACCAACAACAGAATAGTCAGAGGATTTATAACATCCAAGAAGCTACTACTGTCAATGATGTGGCCAGGAGTGTGCCACAAATTTATGCAGCCTTGGATAATAACCAAGCCGACCACCAAGCTTCAGTAGTGGAAATAGAAGGTATGATTTCCAACCATTTAGTGTCTGTTTTGATTGACCCTGGTTCAAATTTGAGTTATATAGCCCCTAAAGTTGTTGATAAGTGTAAACTACAGCCAAAAAAACATACCAAGCCATGGATGGTATAGTTAGCCACTGGCACCAAAAGGAGGATAGCAGAAGTCATACCAGCCTGCCAATTAATGTTGGGTGAATTCCCCACCCAAGCAACCCTTAACATATTACCCCTGGGATCATATTATCTATTGATTGGTATGGATTGGCTAGCTGCCCATGCAGCTAGATTGGACCGTTACCATAAGACCTTAGAATCTGTAAGTAAGGAAGGGAAGAGGATAACCCTTCAAGGGATCCGAAAACCTATCTCGGTGAGACAAATATTAGCTCTGCAAATGAGAAAGTATTGTCGAAAGGGATGTCCCCTATATGCAATACAGGTGGTGAAAACAATCGAAGGTGACAAACCAAGCCCTAACGATCACCCTATCCTGAGAGAATACAGAGATGTGTTTCCGGAAGAGGTATCGGGTTTACCTCCAAGAAGAGACATAGACTTCTCGATAGAACTTGCACTAGGAGCGATGTCGGTGTCTAGGACACCCTACCGAATGAGCACACTCGAGTTAGTTGAACTCAAGATGCAATTAAAAGAAATGATGGATAAGGGCTATATTCAGCCCAACGTGTCTCCATGGGGAGCACCGGTCCTGTTCGTGAAAAAGAAGGACGATACCCTTAGACTGTGTATAGATTATAGGCAACTCAATAAGGTAACCATAAAGAACAAGTACCCCTTGCCCAGGATCGATGACATGTTCGATCAATTGGGGGGTGCATCTATTTTCTCAAAGATTGATTTGAGGTCAGGATACCATCAAGTCCGAAGCAAGGGTGAAGACATCCATAAAACTGTTTTCTTAACGAGGTATGGTCATTATGAGTTTGTGGTGGTGCCATTTGGGTTGACCAATGCCCCTGCCACTTTTATGTGCTTGATGAACAATGTACTCAGCAAGTTCCTAGACAAATTTGTGCTTGTCTTTATTGACGATATATTAATTTACTCCAAGAACAGAAAAGAGCATGAAGAGCATCTTAGACTTGTGCTGCAAGTGCTAAGAGAACATCAGCTCTATGCCAAATTCAACAAATGTGAATTCTTCCAGAAGCAAATACATTACTTAGGCCATGTTCTCTTCGAAGAAGGAGTAGCGGTAGACCCTGACAAAATCGGGTCTATCATGGAATGGCCTACCCCAAAGGATGTTTCGGACATCAAATCATTTATGGGATTAGCAGGATACTATAGGAGATTTATAAAAGGATTCTCCAAGATTGGTTGTCCAATCATTGCCCTCTAGAAGAAGGGGAAAAAATTCTTGTGGACACAGAAATGTGAAGAAAGATTTCAAACCCTAAAACATCTACTGACCCATGCGCACGTGCTGAAGATTGCCGATCTAGAAGCTGACTTCCTCGTGTGCACAAATGCCTGTAAGGAAGGGCTCGGAGGAGTCCTTATGCAGAAAGGAAGTGTGATCTGCTATGAATCCCGAAAATTGAACGAGCATGAAGTCAACTATGTGACCCATGATCTAGAACTAGCTGCCATAGTGCATGCCTTGAAAATGTGGAGGCATTACCTCCTGGGAAGAAAATTTGTACTT
>ML785686.1:704287-734503 GCA_009831015.1 Picea engelmannii | reverse complement strand
GACCTGTAAGGCAATTGATATCGCCCAGGTATTCATGAAAGAGATATTCAGACTGCATGGTATGCGAAAAGAGATCATGTCTGATAGAGACATGAAATTTACTTCCAACTCTTGGAAATCACTGATGGCTGGTTTAGAGATCAAGTTGTTGTTTAACACCGCCTATCACCCTCAAACCAACAGACAGACAGAAAGAGTGAATCAAATACTAGAAGATATGTTAAGGATGCATGTAATGCATCAACATAAGAAGTGGGAAGACTACCTGCCACTGGTAGAATTCGCCTACAACAACGGCTACCAAGCGTCCTTAAAGATGAGTCCCTTCGAAGTCCTCTATGGTAGACCGTGTAACACTCCAGTCAGCTGGAGTAATCCCGTAAACAGGATTTCTTTTGGACCCGACATGTTGAAAGAAATGGAACAACAAGTGACTTAGATAAAACAAAACCTGAAGGTCACCCAGAACCGACAGAAAAGTTATGTCGACCAAAAGAGAACTCCAAGAGAATTCAAAATGGGAGACCATGTATATCTCAGAGTTAGACCCCGGAAGAGTTCTCTGAAAATGGGAGCTTGTGCCAAGTTGGCACCTCAGTATTGTGGACCCTTTAAGGTTCTAGATAGAGTGGGACCTGGAGCCTATAGGCTAGCACTTCCTCCCACAGTAAAAGCACATAATGTTTTCCATGTTTCATTATTGAAGAAATATGTACATGATGCTAATCATATAATTGACTGGTCTATGATCCAGGTGGAATCGGAGGGAGAATTTCTACCAAAACCTCAGTGCATACTGGACAGAAAGGAAACCCCGCTCTGGAACTGAACCATTGCACAGGTCAAGGTGCAGTGGAGACATTTTGGCCCAAATGAGGCTACATGGGAAATGGAGGATGCCATGAGACAGGCATATCCAATTTTGTTTACTTCTGTACATGCATGTCACGTTGATAGATAAGAACATCGAGGACGATGTTTCTTTAAGGGGGAGGGAATTGTAACACCCCGTTTCCCCCAGTTTGTAAAAATAACTATACTGGCCAAGAACTGTGGCAAACTCAAAAATGTGAATGTGTGATGTGAATGGACCTTGTGAAAAAGGTCAATGAATGTGAATAATATTATGAATATGTATATAGATATATTGCAGGACTGCTGAGAGGGGATGTGCTGAAAAAGTGACCACGATGGCTGGAGAAAGGTGGTGGAAGGAACCTGGAAAGGTGGCGTTAACTTCCACCGAAACCAATACCGTATTTGGACTTCACTGGCCCGAAGAGTCACGAAGTCCCGAGTCGCGAGATCGCGATGTGATCTGGGCCGTTGATCAAAGAGGAAGGACATCCGTGGGATCTGACGTCTCGATACATTGTGTATCGGGGATTTGTGAGTTTGGAGGTGGAAGACCAGGCTCTTGGAGTCACGAAGTCCCGAGTCGCTTGATCACGATGTGATTTGGGCCGTTGATCAAAGAGGAAGGACAGCCATGGGATCTGACGTCTCGATACATCGCGTATCGAGGATTCGTGAGTTTGGAGGTGGAAGACCAGGCTCTTGGAGTCACGAAGTCCCAAGTCGCGAGATCGCGATGTGATCTGGGCTGTTGATCAAAGAGGAAGGACAGCCGTGGGATCTGACGTCTCGATACATCACGTATCAGGGGTTCGTGAGTTTGGAGGTGGAAGACTGAACCCTTGGAGTCGCGAAGTCCCGAATAGCGAGAAGTAGGAGCAACCATTGAGTCAGGACCTCCTTGCCATATCGCATATCGGGGTCTTGGAGGTTGAGGGGAATCAGTTTCGACTGTAGAAGTCATGAGCTTGCGAGTTGTGAGAGCTTGTGCAACACGTGGCACGTCCGCTTGGTGGGACCCACGTGGTTGACAGGTGGTGTGACGATAAGATGCCCAGAGAGAGGGAGAAGTGGTGACAGGTGGTGGACACGTGTTGTTTGAAATGGGAGTCAACATCATGTTGACTTCTTGTACTTCAGGTTCTCGTAAGAAAGGAGCACAAAGGCCCAACAACTCAAGTCGCAAAGTTGTGAGTTCCGAGAAGCCCGGAAGGAGTCAAACCTTCTCTAACTTTTGCGTCTCGGGGTGTTGTAAAAGAAGGGCCCAGAGGTTCAACCTTTCAACTCGTGAACTTGCAAGTTGCGAGCAAGGCTAATAGTTAGCCCTAGCCAGTGGTCACGCGTGGAGAGCGCTAATAAGGAGGGGCCATACCATATCAGAATCTTGGGTATCGACGATTGGTGAAAAAAATTAGAGGGTCTTCGACTCACGACTCACGAGGTCGCGAGTTGTGAAAGGCACTTGCATTTAGGCACGTATGTGGTCTTATCGAGATAGGGACTAAAGAAAGGGAGCTAGTGCTTTGTCGTTAAGCGGCGGGTAGATCTAGACGACTAGAATCTGCGCGCCGAGATCTACGGCCAGGGTTTCATTCCGGAGCCCCCTCGCCATTCTACCTTTAAGATTGGACTCACTTGTATCGCTGAGTCGCAAAACACGAAAAGGCGCCCGATTTGTTTGGCCTGTGGTCCTAACCCACGATCACAGGGAAGAACTAGCATGCGCTAGGCCCTCGTAGGACTTCGGGGATTCTATCCCTTGATTAAAAGCAAAAATTTTATTATGCCGTAGTGGGTGTGTTACAACTACTGTCCAGTGACACACAATCACTGCTAGTGGAACACATCCACTGTAGTAGCACACAACTATTGTCCAAAGTCACACAGCCTCTGCTAGTGGAACACATCCATCGAAGTAGCACACAACTATTGACCAGAGACACACAGTCTCCGCCAGTTGTACACAACCACCGAAGTAGCAAATAGTTACTATCTGGAGTCACACAGCCTCCGCCAGTGTAACACATCCACCGTAGTAGCACACAACCACTGTCTAGAGACACACAATCTCTGCCAGTGGTACACAGCCATTGAAGTAGCACACAACTATTGTCCGGAGTCACACAACCTCCGCTAGTGGAACACATCCATCATAGTAGCACGCAACTATTTTCTAGAGACACACAGTCTTTGCCATAGTCTTACGACTATGTGTGTGATGTTTCTTCTCTCAGCGGGTTTGACAGTGCATTACCCCCTCAATCACCTCACGTGATTGATCCAAGGAACCCTTGGCCAAAGGGGTTAGTCAACATGAGAAGAAACAACACACCTCCCTCTCAATGAGGGTGAACATTCGACAACACTCCAAGCTTGTCCCTGAAGTACTCATACTTCACTCTTGACAAGGGCTTGGTGAGAATGTTCGCTATCTGCTCATCCGTGGATATGTATTGGAGCTCCACAGATCCTCTCTGCACCATGTTTCAGATGTAATGATATTTGATCTCTATATGCTTAGACCAGTCATGGAATACATGGTTCTTGGTAAGCTTCATGCAACTTTGATTTTCACAATGTATAAAAGTTGGCTCCAATTCTAGATCAAATATCCCGACTAGCAACTTTCAGAGCCACACTGCTTCACTACTTGTCACGCTTGCTGTGATATACTTTGCTTCTAATATATTGAGTGCCACTGATATCTGCTTTCTACTCAACCATGAGATCATGCCTGATCCCAGATTGAAACAACATCCGAAAGTACTATTCTGATCCACTGCACTCCCTGCCTAGTCAGAATATGTATATCCCTACAACTTCACATCTCCACCTGATACATATCTCAATCCATATCCAATCGTACAATGAAGGTACCTCAACATATGCTTTGTTGCCATCCAATGTACATGTCTAGGTTCAACCATGTGTTGAATCAAATTATTCACTACAAAGAATATGTCTAGCTTGGTGTTAACCAGATACATTAAGGATCCAATCAAATGTCTGTACATCGTGAGATTCACCAAATCTGAAGATTTGTCACTCAAGAGCTTCATATTTATTGTCATAGGTGTGGTCATGGACTTGCAGTCCATCATCCTAAATTTCTTCAGGATCTCAACAATATATTTTCCTTGGCTAAGAAAAATCTCATATGATCTTTGCCATACCTCCAATCCCAAAAAGTAATGCATCAGACCTAGATCCTTCATCTTGAACTCTGAAGTGAGCTCCCTCTTACACCCATCAATGAGCTTCTCATTCCCTGTCAGAAATAGATCATCTACATATAGAACCAAGATCAATGGGCATCCATCCTTAACCTTATAGTAGAGGTTAGGATATGCCTCACTCTTGGTAAATCCCAAGCTCATCAAATATCCATCTATCCTGGCATACCATGCCCTAGGTGCTTTCTTCATTCTGTACAAGGCCTTCTTCAGTTTGCACACATGGAACTTCTTCCCATGTATCCCGAAGCCTTGTGGTTGTTCTATGTACACTTCTTCCTCTATTACACCATTCAAGAAAGTAGTATTGACGTCCATCTAGTGTAATTTCCATCCCATTGGGGAAGCAATCACAATGATTGATCTAATGGAAGTGTATTTTTCTATAGGAGCAAAATTTTCGTCATAGTCTTCTCCCTCTTTCTGGGAGAACCCTCTAGCCACAAACCTTGCCTTGTACTTCTCCATCTTAGGGTTGTGGAAGCATCTTCTTGACGTGATCCAATAATTCATTCTCTTCTTGAATGAGTTGTATTCTATGCTTCCAGGATCTGAAGTTATATGCTCCATCCAATCTATCCTCAACTCTCATACTGGTTGACATTTTTGCCGGTAGAAACCCTAGCACTGAAAAACCTTGATTTTTTAGACTTCACCAAATTGTACGTTTAGGGTTTCAAGGGGTGCGCTAGAGTAGGGTGCACTGCTCTGTATGATAATTATCCCCAATGTCCTTGGGAAAATGCTCAACAATCTTGACAAGGTGTTGTAGCTACAGGGTGGTGCAAGGTGTCGTTGTACCGATCTTCTTTCCAGTGGTTAAATTGTTCTGAAGGTAGCCAACTCTGATACCATGTTGGATTTTCCTTATTTACAGAGCATTAGTGTTACTAGTGTTCTTTTACTTCATTACCATATATATATATATATCATGTCTTCAGCAACATCAACATAAACAAGAGACATAAAAGAACACAAGAGATTTATTCTGGGAAAACCCCAAATGGGGGGAAAACCCAGTAACCTTTCTTAGATAGATTCAGTTTCACAAAGCAAGTCCAAATAGATAAACCCTAGCATAAGTGCTAGCTTAACCAGAAATAACACCCCAACTGCAGTAGCAACACCATACAAAGGTAGCACACCTCCTCAAGGAGTAACGCACAAGAGAGAGATACCAAAAGACTAAGCAATAATAAACCATGCAACTGCAACTACTGTGTCACCTCCTCCAAACTTTCGCCTTGCTTATGTGTAGCTAGGAGAGTGTGAGTGAGTGAACAAATGAGCCAAGACGTCCTCTATTTATAGTCTTCCTGGCCACTAGACTAGGCCGACTTCTTCTCCGGACATGTGTCTTTTCATTATTACTTTATTCTTCTGGGCCAACTTCTCTTCTAAGGTATTTCAATTTCAGTTCAATGGATCTCTTTCTTCCAGAATATTCTCTGCATCTAAGAAAAGTCATCTAGGAGGGAAAGATCCTCCCGCAGCTACCAAAACATCAACATGACCTCCTTCTTCAATGTGAAAATGGTGATCAAAATCCTACCCCAGACATGGAGTTTTTCCATCCATCCTTAGGCTCCAAAACCCCATGAAGATCCAAACAAATTCATCTCCCCATGAACACATGTCCATTGGGAAATGTCTTGCAAAGACAAACAGATGCACCCTCCAAGGGTCCATAAGTCACGATAATCATACCAACTAAGCCACATCCAACAATGGAACCACCCAAACACGTGCATTAAACCCCCCTTTTCAAACTAAACACATGCTCAAAGACTTTATACAATTTGTCAAATTTAGGTGTGGGAGGGGTGTCAAGGAATCTTATTGGGTCAGTTAATCCCCAGGTCAAAGGTGTTTCCCAAGGGAAATTTATCTAAGCTATGTGTGAGTATGAGGTGAAGTGGGGTAAGACTTCTGGGCATGGGGTTCATGACATATAAGGGTTCATATTGTCTCATTTATGGGTGCCTTTGTAGAGGGTGTGTTTCCCTTCATCCACGATGCAACATTTTTCCAAGCCCCTTTTTGCCATTAATTGATTAAAGTCCAAAACAATTGGGTACTATAAGACATGGAAAGAAAAGAGTACCAAAACATCACTTGAAGCTTAGGTACATCGAGTGCCATAGGCATGGAAAGAAAAGGACATTGCATAAATGCACCTACTCGACAAGTGGGACATCTATATAATTTGAGTTTTCTTTTGCAGGTCTTTCAATTATTTTAGGAGAAACACTTCATTGTTCTCAAGACCTCTTGGGTGAGCATCTAGGAGGTTTATGATTGGCTTTTATCTTTTTACAACTAGATTTCCCTATGGACCTAACTCTTCGAGGAACCCCCCAGTAGCACCCCATTCCTGAGCGTGGCCAACTTACTAGGACGTAATGACACCCACCAAGGTTAAATAAGGCAAAAGGTATAACTTCCAAGCAAACGTTCTGTAATCAAGAAAGGATTCTTCTAAATGTATTCAAATGCTTCAATTATTAAAGTGACACTTACCATGAAACCATACTTATTGCCTCATGAAGCAATACATGTCGCCCTATGGGGCCAGGCTGATGTGATGGATGTTGCTCTGTTGTTGGTTATGTATGGCAATGCATCAATAAATAGGAGGGTCCCTGCGGGTCTATGCTAGTCAATCTGGCTCTCGACACTCCATGTCCACTACTTGTGGGCCTCGAGACATGATCTCCTTAGTTACCTCTAGTCTGAGGGGGTAACATCAAGCTCCTACTTGGGGACATGTGCTCATTGTAGAGCACATGAGAACCTCAACATCTTTGGTATGACATGTGCCTACACACTCAAGAAAAATCGCCAGAGTATCGAGGGTGGTGCCATCACCCCTTATTCTTATAAAATCATCAAAAACCAAAGCAAATGTTGAAAATAAAATTTTCCAATATTTTATTCTAAAATGTTAATATGACAATGCAAACATATAAATATGACATAACAGTAATGCAAGATGCTAAAAGGAAATATGTAAATCATCAACATGTATACAAATCAAGCTAAGCTAAATGCAAACTATACTACCATAACATGCAATATGCAACATATATACAATGAGATGCAGGATGCAAATGCCTACCTACCTACCTGCACTTACCTGTACTGACCTGGTTTCATTCCATCTGGAAAGTAGAGCTTGAGGTGGATAGCATTCACAAGTATCTTCAACTTTTCTCCCTCAAGTGTGGCTAAGTTGAATGAGTTTAGTCCTGCTTCACCTACAATCTTGTATGGTTTGGTCCACAACCTATCAAACTTCTTATGCATCCCTGATTTTTCCCTTCTTTTATCCCAAAGTAATGCCAGGTCTCCCTCCTTGAAGATTCTATCCATTGCTTTGTGATCAAATGTTCCTTTAACTTTCTCTTGATTTTGTGTCATTTGATTCAAAGCAACCCTCATGGATTCATGAAGTTCTACTAGTTGGTCGATTGTTCCTTGAAAAGCTTATTTGTCCGTCATATACTCCTGTGCAAAACAGAGGGTGGGAATCTGGAGATTAATAGTCAGCTTGGCTTCCAGCCCGTATACTAGTTCGAATGGGGTCTTTCCTATGGAAGTATTTGTTGTAAGGCAATCTTCCCATAGGGCATACTTGATCTTACTATCCCAGGCTTTCTTGTTCTCTCCCACAATCTTCTTGATAATATTTATAATATTCTTATTACTTGATTATGCTAATCCATTTCCCTAGGGATAGTAGTTAGATGAATGAGAGAAGATGATATTGTATTTGAAACAAAACTCTGTCAATGCAAGGGAACTAAATGCTTTAGCATTATTAGTAGTGATCTTTGCAGGGGATCCAAACCTTGTTATAATTCTATCTTCGAGTAAGTTCATGACAACTTCTTCAGTTTCCTTCTTAGTTGGGACAACCTCTACCCATTTGGTGAAATAGTCCATAGTGGTCAAAATCCAACGATTCCCATAGCTGGATTTATCCTTTAATTCACAGATGAAAACTAACCCCCATTGTTGGAAAGGTGCTTCAACAACAACTAGCTTCAAAGGTAATGTAGGGAGACACTGCTTTCCTGTGAAATATTGACAAGGCTAACAAGACCTAACATAATGATGGGTGTCAATGAATAGAGTGGGAATAGTATCTTGCTCTCAGAATCTTGTGGGTTGTGGTACAGGCAATGAAGTAACCTCCACAATATCTTGAATGGAGATCCTTAATCAATTGGTTAGCTTCTTCCTTGTTCACACATCTAAGGATGATCCAATCAGGGCATCAAGGTTTTTCTAACCCAGGCCATCTTAGGTTAAGCAATACTTCATGGCCTTTAACTTTAGTGTCCTCTTCTTATGATCAACTAAGTGGTTGGGGCATGAAAGGTTCTTGAGGTAAAATATGATATCAACATACCATTCGTCATGTTTGAGGTCAATCATTATCACATTTGTTTGTTCTTTCTTTCCAACTATATGGCTTCCTTGTTACTCTCTGTTAACATTTGAGCTAAGCCTTGGCCTTTGATAATCTTGGTGGGTTTTATCTCTAGGTTGTATTCTTGGATTTTAGACACCCACTTTGCCTTGGTCCCTAGGCAATCTTGTTGAGATAGAATATCCTTGATTGGTGGGTAAGGAACATAAGCTTTGATCTTATTATACCCGACATAGCTTCTAAAATGCTTAAGGGACTTGACTGAGGCATAGATTTGTTTCTCAGTAATCGAGTAATTCAATTATGAATCCCTGAGTGCTTTGCTCATGAAAGTGATAGGTTGTTCATGGTTGTTTGCATTTTTTCTACAATAGTACTCTGGCTATGGTATCTTGAGAAGCAAAGGAAAAAATTATAAAATCACGAGAGTTATTAGGGATAACTAGAATTGGTGCCTTGGTAATTGCGTATTTAAATATTCGAAGGATTTTAGGCAATTATCATCCCATATAAAGGCAACATCTTTCTTAAGTAAGGCAATCATGGGTTTGACTCTCTCAACAAAATTTGGGATAAATCTTATGATGAAATTGATCTTCCCAAAGAAAGATTGCAAATATTTCTTGTTAGTGGGAGGTCATATATTCTTGATGGACTGAATTATTTTGGGGTCAATGGAAATACCCTTCTCCGAGACTATGTGTCCCAACATTTTTCCTTTGTCTACACCAAAAATGGACTTCTTGGGGTTAAGGGATACACCATATTTCCTGCATCGCTCAAATATTGTTTTTAGGTGTGAAATATGGGCATTTATTTCTTTTGACACAACTGTCAAATCATCTTAGTATATCTCTATGATCCTTTGGATCAGATCCCTAAAGGAAAAATCCATCGCCCTTTGGAACATTAAACCTCCATTCATGAGGTTGAAAGGCATTATTATGTACATGAACGTTCCCCATGGAGTAATGAATGTTGTCTTAAGTTGATCTTCTCTTTTGACCAAGACTTGATTGTAGCCAGAGAAACCATCTAACATGAACATCATCTCGTCACCAAAGACCCTTTGTAGTAAGTGTTCCATGCTTGGGAGAGGGTAATTGTCTTTCAATGATAGTGGATTAAGGTTCTCAAAGTCAACACATAATCTGATGTCACCATTCTTTTTTCGTACTACCACAAGGTTTGACATCCATGAAGAGTATTTGATAGGGACTATGATACAAATGTCCACCATTTTATGGAGTTCCTTATGGATCTGGGGTGCCAACTTTGGGTTAATATGCCTCAACTTTTGTCTGAAAGGTTTGGCTCCTTCTACCATAAGAATGGCATGTTGAATGGCATCACTTATATATGCTTTCAGGTCATCATAGGTCCAAGAAAAAACATCCTTAAACTGTCTGATGAGGTCAGGTATTTCACTTCTTTCATCCTTGGTAGTCCCTTTTCCTATCTTTACCATTCTTGGTTCAACTTCTGTTCCTATGTTCAACTCTAATACTTTATCAGACTGATCTTCGACTAGTTTCCTTTATAAACGTCATGTCTATCAAACATTTATTCTAGGGCAATACATTCCTTTGGGAGAGTATTGTCAGGCAAATCCATGACCTCGAGACCAATGGAGTTGGCTAAAAAGTTAACTTGGGAATTGGAAAAATCCTTACTATTCCCTAGGAATCTAAGGATCTGGGTGTCGTAATCAAAGATTTGCCAGTGTTCTATGTTGTTAGGGACTAACGGCCTAAAGACAACTTCCATATTGCATAGGTCTTGAAGGGGACCTTCACAAGGTTGTAAGGTAGATCCTGAAACTACCAAGGTGTCAACCACATCATTTTCCTCTTAGGGGATTGCTTCGATTGAGATCTCCTCAAAGTATTTCATGGTGTCCTTTACCAAATCCCTATACTTCTTTATCCTTTCATTCTTTGCGACAAATTTCAAATTTATTTGGGAGACTACTAGATCAGAGTCTCCTATGACCCTTATGCGCTTTATCTTTCTATCAATATCTAGGTTGAGACCTATAAACAAAGCTTCGTACTCGACAACATTATTTGTGCAGTCATATTCAAGCCTATATGAGAAATAAAAGGTCTCCCTCAAGGAGGCAATGAGGACAACACCTGCTCCTGAATTGAAGCTAGAACGAGCACCATCGAACTCTAAGGTCCATTTACCACTGGGGTTTTGGCATGGTTCTCTTTTGAAAGTTGGATCAATTGAAAAAAGGTTCCCCATTCTATCATCTAGGTAAAATATTTGATCCATGGGATCCTTAGGGGTTTCAACCTGACATATGGCGTTAGGTTCCTTGTAGAGGGTAACAAACCCACCTTCAGGGTGAGGGATGGTGGCATTTGACCCATCCATTTGGAAATTGTCCCCCAAGGTAGCCACCAACTCTCTAGATAGCAACATTCCCCAAGTGATGGGTACATCAATCACGACTACATTGATCAAGAATGATATGTCAGGGAAGACATGAAGGCTGATCTCAAGGTCATTTATGAGACCACATATTGTGACAGGCTCGGGATCTGATTCACACATATTTTGGTACGGTCATGAGATGTTAAGGCCAAGTTGTTGCATTATTTCCCAAGGCATAATATTGGTGGAAGCACATGAATCCAACACATAGTTATGAAGAATGAGCTCATTCACCTGGAGAGTAATGAAGAAATGTGTAGGTTTTCCATATCTCTTATGGATGTTCCCAACATGGAGGATGATGGAGGGATCTACTTGAGGTTCTTCTCTACCAGGGTCTTGTTGGAGTAGAATATCATTATGTTCTTCTTCCTCCTAAGGGTCAAATGATGGTGGAAACTCATCAAGTTCAGAAGTCGTTGAGTTTAACTCGTCTTGGAAAGGCATATTGGCTTCTTCTTCAAGAGAAAAACATTGATCCACTAGGTCTTCACTAATGAAATCCTAGGAGTGCATCTCAACATATTTCATGTTTGAAAATCCAGTGCGCCACTTTGTCTTGATAGGGCCTTTACAGTGTAAATCCTGCTCATCACCCGTATCTAGTTGCTCGATGGGAGGTTCTTCGTCTTCCATGATATCAATCTTATAGATGAGGATGTCACGGGTTAGGGCTAGGTCTATGACTTCGTCTTGAAGGGAAATTATTCAAGAGAGATCATCAAGTTCTCACAACTTCAGATTATCTTCTAGTTGGAAAGCAATATCGTGTGCTTTCCTAAGATTCTCAGGGGACTTGTCCTTCAAGAGAAATTGGAAATGTCCCTCAAAAGTGTTGATTTTTAATTAAGCTAGGCTCAAGCATGAAGTTCATTCCAATTTTATCATTTTACTTGAACCATATACAATTGCAGTTACACCATAAACAATTTGTTGCAGTAACCAAGATCACAAGAAGAAATACCATGCACATGTACACAAGAAGTATCTTGGGAAACCCTTCTCAACAAGGGAAGAAAACCCAGCCAATCCTTTGCTATATTCTTCAAGAGAAAGGCCTCCCACACCATAAACCAAGCACACAAAAGGGTGCTCACAAAACCTAGAAGACTAGTGCCCAAGAGAGGTGCGCACTTCATCCCTAGAACAAGTACTTGCTGAAATTCCCAAACTCACATGTGTGTTGTGTTTCCTTAATGGGGAAATCACCTTTATTTATATTACACTGGACACATCAAAAGTGGTGTCTATTGGCACAACAGGGCCGACCTCAATAACTCAGAATATAATTGATAATTACAATATTAATTATCTTTTACATTAATTAATTTTCACTTTATGGTTGGGCTGACCTGTACCCTTTACACCACAATTAAGGTTACAGGTAAGTTTGACTCATAGACAATATAGCAAGGGATCTCACACACCCACTAGTGCTCAACCACTAGGGGCACGTCCACCTGTGCTTAGCCACAAGAACGTCCAAGTCAACAGATCTCTATCTCACTGTGTCTCACAGGAGAATCATCAGGATACACACTCACTAGTGCTTAGCCACTAGGATCACGTCCACCTGTGCTCAGCCACATGAATGTCCTACTCAATAGATCTCTATCTCATTGAGTCTCATGGGAGAATCATCTGGAGTATCACATCATCTCAACTCTATGCACATAGGAGAACAATAAGCCCAACACATGGGCTCCTTCACCCCTCACAGGGGTACACATTGTTTCATCTCAAATGATACACCCATCTCATGGGCATCTTCCCTTCTCAGGGGCACACAATGTTTCATCTCCGTCTCAGAGAGAATGACATACCCAACTCATGGGCATATTCCCTACATAAGGGGCACACAACGTTCCATCTCTGTCGCAGAGAGGAACTACACACCCATCTCATGGGCACACCCAACTCATGGGCTCTCTCTCAGGCCGACTCACTCAGTTTGTGTCTTAGGGGATGTCTCACGTAGCTATAATCATCAACACTCCCTCTCAACTAGGGAGACATTCTCCATCAGACCAAGTCTCGCACGAAGTACTCGAACTTCGTCTTGGCTATAGTCATCAACACTCCCTCTCAGCTAGGGAGGTATTCTCCACTAGGCCAAGTCTCTCACGGAAGTACGTGAACTTCATCTTGGCAATAATCATAAACACTCCCTCTCAGCTAGGGAGGTATTCTCCACCAGGCCAAGTCTCTCACAGAAGTACTTGAATTTCGTCTTGGCAAGCAGTTTGGTGAAGATATCTGCAATATGCTCATGGGTAGGAAGGTATTGCATGTGTATTGCTTTCCTCTGTACCATGTCTATGATATAATGATATTTTATCCCAATGTGTTTCAATCTACCATGAAACACATGGTTCTCAGATAGCTTCACATAACTCTGGTTATCACAATGAATAATGGTAGGATCCATCTCATGATCAAATAAAATTGTCAGAAGCTTGCGAAGCCACACTGCTTCGCGAACTGCCACACTCAAGGCTATATACTCTGCTTCTACGATACTCAAGGCCACATAGCTCTGTTTCCTGCTGCACCAGGAAACCATGGAAGATCCCAAGGTAAAACAACACCTGGATGTGCTCTTCCAGTCCACTGCGCTCCCTGCCCAATCTACATCGGCATATCCCTGCCAACTCAAGTCTACACTGGAGGCATATCTCAGGCCATATCCAATTGTGCCTCGTAGGTATCTCAATACTTGTTTCGTTGCTATCCAATGAGTCTATATTGGCTGACTCATGAACTAACTAAGTACATTCACTGCATAACATATATCAGGTATGGTGTTAACTAGATACATCAGTGATCCAATTAGCTGTCGATACAAGTGTGGATCAATCTCGCCTGAATCAACATCATTCATTTTCTTCAAATCCATCACCATTGGTGTAGGCATGGATTCACATTCTGTCATACCAAACTTCTTTAATATCTCCACTGTGTATTTTCCTTGACTCAAGAAAATGTCATCAGTCCTCTGCCATACTTCTAGTCCCAAGAAGTAGTGCATCATACCTAGATCCTTCATCTCAAATTTAGCAGTCAATGCTTGCTTGCATTCAACAATGAGTCTCTCTGAACTGATGAAGAATAGGTCATCCACATATAGGACCAAGATTAAGCACTCATTACCAACAATATGGTAATATAGGTTAGGATTAGCAACACTCTTGTTGAAGCCCAAACTCATCAATAATCCATCCATTTTCTCATACCAAGCACGAGGTGCTTGCTTTAGTCCATACAGGGCTTTCTTCAATCCACACACATGAGATTTCTCGTTGTGTATCACGAATCCTTCTGGCTGCTCGATATAAACTTCTTCCTCAATCTCACCATTGAGAAAGGTTGTCTTACATCCATCTGATGTAGTTTCCATCCCATGGATGCAACTAGTTCAATGATAGAACGGATGGAAGTGTATTGGGCTACTGGAGAAAATGTCTCATCATAGTCAACTCCCTCTACTTGTGAGAATCCTTTGGCTACAAATCTCGCTTTGTATTTCTCGATACTTCCATTAGCTACATGCTTGATTTTATAAATCCACTTGTAAGTTACTACAGACTTCCCTTCTGGTCTCGAAACGATATCCCATACATCATTCTTCAAGATAGACTGGTATTCTTCTGTCATGGCATCTTTCCATACCTGCTCACCTATATCTTCTCCATGACAAGAAGGTTAAGAGTCAATGATGTGGCTCATGGATGAAAGGTAGCTTGAAAATCGCTTTGGTCTCTTGCTCTCTCAGGATGTCCCTTGAGAGGTTGCAGGTCCCTCTGCCTCATGTAGAGGCTGTCAAGCCCAAGCAGGCCTTTTATGCCCTACTGCAATATATATGGGCATATCAATTGGAGCAACAGGATCAGCTGGCACAACTGGATTAGCTGAAACAACTGGATCAACTGGATCAACTAGAATAATTTTTGTCTCTCTTTGAACTGCTAAAGGGGGAGAAGGTGTTGTCTCACTATCAATATCCATATGAGATTCTCTGGATCTTTGGAAGGCTATCTCTTCTTCAAAGGTAACATATCTGCTTATCTCAATCTGTCTCTAACCAGGGATGTAGATTCAATATGCCTTCGAAGATTCATTGTATCCCACAAGTGTACCCTTTCTCCATGAAGGGTCTAGCTTGGATCTCTTCTCTTTGGGTACATGAAAATATACTAGGCACCCAAATATTCTGAAGTGTCCAATCTCAGGCTTCACTCATGTGAAGGATTGTTCTAGAGTTATGTTATTCAATATCTGATGAGGACTCATGTTCTAAACATATACTGTTGTCATACATGCTTCTTCCCATAGAGTCATAGGTAGACTCTCATCATGTATCATTGCTTTGGTTGCCTCGTTGATAGTTTTGTTCTTCCTCTCTACAACCTCATTTTGATGAGGGTTTTAAGGAATTGTGTACTCCTTCTTGATCCATGCTTCAATACATAAATTGTTGAAATCCTTGGAGGTGTATTCTCCTCCATTATCTGATCTTAGTACCTTGATCTTTCTTCCGGTTAGGTTCTCAACCTGAGCTTTGAATTCTTGAAATTTTGCAAGGACTCCATCCTTGTTCTTCAGGAAGTAAATCCAAGTTTTCTGAGAGTGATCATCTATGAAGAGTACATAGTACATATATCCATTCAGGGAGGCAACAATCATTGGCCCACACACATCTAAATGTATCAAGTCCAAGATTTCCTTGGATCTATTGTCACTGCTCAAGAAGTACCCTTTAACATTCTTGCCAAGAGAACAACCTTTGCAAACACCTTTATGTTGAATCTATATCTCTGGAAGGCATGTTACCATTTTCCCTAGAGCTGGGAGAGCTCTATAATGAATGCGAGCAAGTCTCCTATGCCATAGCTCACTCAAGCTGATAGTATCATGTAATAGGGCTTGAACTGGTCTGATGGTCAATCTGTATAAGCTGCTTTCTTGAACACCAATTACTTTGATAGAATTTATATGTGAGTCCTTGTTCCATGCAAGAACTCTTACTTCAGAAAAGGTAACCTCGTATCCTTTGTCTTCTAAGGCATAAATGGAGACAAGGTTCCTCTTCATCCTAGGTACACTTAGTACTTCACTTAGCTGAAGCTGCATGTCAGAATCTAGTTGGAAGGTAGAAGTTCCAAGCCCTTTCACATTATATCTGGCATTGTCTCCAAGGACAACATGTAGATTGGTCTCTTTCTCAACAAGATTAGTCAGGTGATATCTAAAACCGGTCATGTGCTTGGAGGCACCATTGTCAATTAACCAAGTATCATCATTAGTAGGAACCATACCTAAGAGTGTTGAAATGTTGATGTCTACATCTCTTTGAAGTCTTGTCTTTTAGGAACTAAATTTGCATGATCCATCAAGCTTGTCTTCCATCATAGTTTTGTTCATCATATTTTTAGATTCTTCAAAAACCCTTGTCAACTGGGCTAGAAAACCTAACGGCTAGGCTAGGCTAGCAACCTTAGGTTTTGTTGGGATTATGACTGCCAACAATAATCCTTCAAAGTTAGAAGAACAATGGTGAGCTGAAGAGCTCCTTCAATGAGCTACATAAACCCTAATTCTGAAATTTCTGCAGAAAATTGCGAAACCCTAGGGCCAAAAAATCAAAATGCTCGAAAATGCAACCTGAAGCTTGCTGGAGGTGCGCTGAAGGAGGTCGTACACTCCTATGCACTTTTTAGCCCCAATGTCCAAGTATTAAGTGTCGGAACACCTCGGAAAGGAGGGTCATATAGATTTTCTGAAAATCCTAGGAGGGTCATATGGTTCTGTAGAAGTGAGAGGATGACTGGTAGATGCTTGTGCAATGGGTTCTTCAAGACCTATGCTCTAAAACCATGTGTATTTTTCATTAAGCTAGGATCAAGCATGAATTTCATTCCAATTTTATCATTTTACTTGAACCATAGACAATTGTAGTTATACCATAAACAATTTGCTGTAGTAACCAAGATCACAAGAATAAATACCATGCACAAGTACAAAAGAACTATCCTAGGAAACCCTTCTCAACAAGGGAAGAAAACCAAGCCAATCCTTTGTTATATTCTTCAAGAGAAAGACCTCTCACACCATAACTAGCACACAAAAGGGTGCTCACAAAACCTAGAAGACTAGTGCCCAAGAGAGGTGCGCACTTCAGCCCTAGAACAAGTACTTGCTTAAATTTCCAAACTCACATGTGTGTTGTGTTTCCTCAATGGGGAAATCACCTTTATTTATATTAGACTGGACACATCAAAAGTGGTGTCTATTGGCACAATAGGGCCGACCTCAATAACTCCGAATATAATTGATAATTACAAGATTAATTATCTTTTACATTAATTAATTTTCACTTTATGGTGGGGCCGACCTGTACCCTTTACATCACAATTAGGGTTACAGGTAAGTATGACTCGTAGACAATATAACAAGGGATCTCACACACCCACTAGTGCTCAACCACTAGGGGCATGTCCACCTGTGCTCAACCACAGGAATGTCCAAGTCTATAGATCTATATCTCACCGTGTCTCACAGGAGAATCATCAGGATACACACTTACTAGTGCTCAACCACTAGGATCACGTCCACCTGTGCTCAGCCATAGGAAAGTCCTACTCAACAGATCTCTATCTCACTGAGTCTCACAGGAGAATCATCTAGAGTATCACATCATCTCAACTCTATGCACAAAGGAGAACAATAAACCCAACACATGGGCTCCTTCACCCCTCACAAGGGTACACATAGTTTCATCTCAAACGATACACCCATCTCATGGGCATCTTCCCTTCTTAGGGGCACACAACATGAAATCTCCGTCTTAGAGAGAACAACATACCCAACTCATGGGCATCTTCCCTACATAGGGGAACACAACGTTCCATCTCTGTCTCAGAGAGGAAATACACACCCATCTCATGGGCACACCCAACTCATGGGCTCTCTCTCAACCCGACTCAATGAGTCTATGTTCTGGAGCATGTCTCACATAGTTGTAATCATCAACATAAAGAGCATAGATACCGATTTAAGGTGGTGGTTTCTAGGAATGAATTGGATGAGACTTGATTAAGTAATGCATTGAACCTATCATTGAACTCCCTCACAAATTCCTCTTCATGTTTTTGTATCTCTTGGTATTGGGAAAAAAGGATATTTAGATACCTCTCATCACCCCACCTTTTTATGAAGGCATTTTCAAGGTCTTCCTAGGTTTTGATACTCTTACTTGGAAGGTTGTTGTACCATATCCTAGAATTTCTTGTTAATGAAGCAGAGAAGAGTTTCATGATCACATTTGAATGCCTATTTCCGACTTCATGGAGTTTGAAACCTTCGTAAAATATTGTCAAGTGAGGGTTGTCCATGGTATTGTCCTCACCCGAGAACTTAGGTAGCCATGAGTTGGATTTCTTAGGTAACTTATGCAAGCCACCCCATATTTTTCTCATATCCAAAGGTCTAAATATTTCATTGGGGGCCCATTTTGGAGGAGCCATAGGAAAATAGGGTGTGTATTTATGCCCACTACGGGTCGTCATCAATGGAGTCTCCAGATAAACCTTCTAGGATTATCAAGGGAAGTGAGGGAATCACCCTCAATGGAGTTTCCAGGTAAGCTTGTAAGATAAAGGCTTCGGGAAAATCGCACCAAAGATGTGTCGTTGAGGAAAATTGACTCGATTGTTCCTTAACAACGACACCAAAATGTTATCGCACAATTTGTACTTGTCCAAGCCCAAGACAAGTGCATCAATTCTTGTGTAATTGTAGGATAACCCACCATTATCACCTTAGTAGGAAATACACACATTTTAGGGATGGAAGAGTTCCATCCCAGGGGAGGCATCCCCGGTAACCTCAAGGGATCAAATAGAAATGATATGGTCAAGTTTAGAGTTCCCTCTCATAGGTTACCTAAGTCAAAGATCTATGTCTATAAAATTGAGGCAAAGAGGAGATATTTGGGTACATGCCTGGAACAAGAATAAATATATAGCATGTATATAACAATTTCCAAGTACCAATATGATAGTAAAACCTCATAAGATAGTAGACAATGAAAAAATGTACTAGCTTATGAAAAATTTCAACAATATAAAATTTTACAACAACAATTAGTAATTTGTAACAACCATGAGAAATTTATCTTAGAATTGCAAGATGAGATAGTGAAAACTTAACATTTATTCAGTAGATTAATTAGCACTTATCACGTGCAATTTCTAAGTAGGTTAAGCTAATATTAAGTTAGTGTATGCAACAAAATAAATGAAATTATGATGGTTGTAGTAGTGTTTTGTAACAACAACAAATTAATTAGTGAATTGGATAAACTAGGGTTATGAAAAGTTAATAAAAGCTTTACAGAATAGAGTACGAGAGTTGTTTGATCAATTCCTTCACAAGAGAGAAATGGAACTAATGCCTTTTGGGATATGGAGTCATTTACAACAACAACATAACTTAAAGAAATAAATGATGGTAGAAATGTTCTAAGGATGATGAGATGAAGTTGAGGAGCTATCACTTTAGGGCCTCCAAATTCAAGTCTCAAGAGATGAATTTGCTAGAGAGCAAGCTCTTTTGGGCTCTAGAAAATTTTTCTTCTTCCTTTGACTCTTGGAATATATAGCAACATGTTTCTAGAAAAACAATTCTAATGTGCTAGCACTTTAGGGATTTAGAATGCTACCCTAGAAAAGATTCTCTTGACAATTTAACAAGTGAAAAGATCTAGAGATAGGAGGAAACACCTTATGCTGCTCTCCTAGGGTTTTAATTAAGCAATTTCATAATCTTCAATATGAACAAGTAAAATTTACCATAAACATTCAATACATGAAATTAAAATTGCAGATTTTACTTACTTCACCAAGAATAATCAAGCACAAACCCTAGTTGCATATTTTATCCACCAAGAATAAGCCAAGAGACATCCAAAATCAATCCTCCAAGAGATAGTGCACCAAGTAAAAGAGCCATTGTTTCCACTAGGGAGAAAATTTAAGACCTAATCCTCTTGTGTGAGGAAGAGTTATCATAAAATGAAATGCAAAGATGTGTATTTATATCACCTCCTTGGCCTAAAATGTCAACTTTAAAATATAATAGGGCTGACCTCAAGAATTTTACCTTAAAATTCATTTTTTACAAAATTTAATTTATTTAGCACAAAATGAAATCCTAAAGGGTGACGTCATCCCCTTCTAGGTTGACGTTGCCTCCCAAATGGAACATTGAGGTGGAGAAGTGCAACGCTAGGAATCCAAAGGATATCCATCATGCAACATGTGCCAACCATCATGTCAAACCCTCCTCCATGAAATCATCAAGCCCTAAGTGACATCATGGGCTAGTAAGGTGACGTCCAAGCATCCAAAGGCCAACATCTAGGTGGAAAGAGGTGGGAGATGGTCTCCTAGCCATGCCAGAGTGCCTCCAAAGGAAACAACCTCCTTCTTTAATGCATAAATGGTGATCACAAGCCTACCCCAGATGTAGGGTTTATGCATCCATATTTGGGATCCAAATCCCCATGAAGATCCAAACAAAGTCATCTCCTCGTGAACACTTGTCCACTAGGAAATCTCCTGCAAAGACAAACAAATTCACCCTCCATAAGTCACATGAATCATAACAATTAAGCCACATCTAATAATGGAACCACCCAAACATGTGCATCAAATCCCCCTTTTCAAACTAAACACATGCTCAAAGACCTTATACAATTTGTCAAATTTAGGTGTGGGAGGGGTGTCAAGGTATCCTATTGGGCCAGTCAATCCCCAAGTCAAAGGTGCTTCCTAAGGAAAAATTATCTAAGCCATGTGTGAGTATGAGGTAAAGTGTGGTAAGACTTCTGGGCATGGGGTTCATGACATACACTGTTTCATATTGTCTCATTTATGGGTGCCTTTGTAGAGGGTGTGTTGCCCTTTGTCCATGATGCAACATTTTTCCAAGCCCCTTTTTTCCATTAATTGATTAAATTCCAAAACAATTGGGTACTATAATACATGAAAAGAAAAGAGTACCACAATGTCACTTGAAGCTTAGGTACATTGAGTGTCATATGCATGGAAAGAAAAAGGACATTGCATAAATGCACCTCCTCGACAAGTGGAACATCTATATAATGTGAGTTTGGTTTTTGCACGTCTTTCAATTCTTTTAGGAGAAACACTTCATTGTTCTCAAGACCTCTTGGGCAAGCATATGGAAGGTTTATGATTGGATTTTATCTTTTTTCCATCTATATTTCCCTCTAGGCTTTCAACCTCTTCTTCCCATGAAATGAGGTACAATCCCTTCTTGGGTTAGTGCACCTGAAAAC
Organism: Picea engelmannii; assembly: GCA_009831015.1. Lineage (NCBI taxonomy): Eukaryota > Viridiplantae > Streptophyta > Pinopsida > Pinales > Pinaceae > Picea > Picea engelmannii. Next base: position 713,178 of record ML785686.1, on the reverse strand, counting down.
CCAAACGATGAGGAGATGAAATGAAAGAAAAATGGGGAATGATAAGTATGATCGGGAACGGTACGATGAATCTTGAAGGAACCCCCTAGCAACACCCCATTCTCGAGGGTGACCAAATTACTAGGACGTAATTACACCCACCAAGGTTAAATAAGGCGAAATGTATAACTGCCAAGCAAACGTTTTGTAATCAAGAAAGGATTATTTGCAATATATCCAAATGCTTCAATTATTAAAGTGACACTTATCATAAAACCAAAATTATTACCTCATGAAGTAAGACCTGTTATCATCTAGGGCCAGGCCGGTGTGATGGATGTTGCTCTGTTGCTATTGATGTATGGTGATGCATCAATAAATAGGAGGAGCCCTGCAGGGCTATGATAGTAAATCCGGCTCTCGAAATTCCACGTCTCCTACCTGTGGGCCTTGAGACATGATCTCCTTAGTTAACCCTAGTCCGAGGGGTATCACCACCCTTTTGGATATTTTTAGCTATTAATGATTTTTCGTGAACTAAGGTTCAACATAAAATATTTACCTTTGGTAGTCCGTCTAAATGCCAAATCATCTTTTAGATTGTTCATTTTGAAGGCAATGCCAGGTTCTAAAGGTAGGATATATATCCTTGTTTGACACCGTAGTTAACGAGTCCACATGCTCTTTGATCTGGGATGGATTTCTCTCTAGGCACACATTCTTTCAATGCAAAAATGAGCTAGGAATTTAAGTTCTACATATGTTGAGAAGACAACTCTATTTTCTAATATTTGTAGTGACCCGATTCTTCATCCCAAGAGGAGATATCAACTAGAGTTTTAATATTTTTCCTATCCATCCAATATTTTAAAGAGTGAATCTCCTGATAGTTGTCGAACGCTTCCTTGCCCATTATTTTGTCTAACCATATGATGATAAGTTGCCCATTTCTTGGAAACCAAGACAATTTAGATCACATGAGAGGGATTGTTGCTTTTATTAGTTTTCAAATTGATGATCCATTCTTAATTTCTTGAGGAGAATCTAGGCACCTCTTCTACTCGCATGAGAAATATTTTTTCAAGAGAATTCTTTTCCACTAGGAGTTTTGACCAGAGACAAGTCTCCAAAGTAGTTTTTCACCAAGAGCTAGGTTCATTGGTGATGGGTCTTTGATGTTTATCCCACCATGTTATTTATGGGGCCTCACAATTGTCCAATTCACCAGATTGAATTTGTTGTTGTTACCCTTTCCACCTTGCCATGAAAATTTCCTTAATTCTTGACCTAATTGGTGCATGACACTCACTAGAGATAAAAGGGAATAACACCGAAAAATTGGCAACACGGTGATCACATATTTAATTAGAACCACTCTTCCCATCGGATTTAACCAATTCACCCCCTATTGCTTGAACTTGGAACTGAATTTTTAAGCACACTTTGTCAATATTGGATTGTAGGATTAGATAGGGAAATGGGCATCCCAACTAAAATAAGTCCAAGTTTCATGATGAGAATCAAGATAATTATGGAAATTTCTTGCAAATGTCCCTTGTTCACATTCCAACCACAAATTTGACTCTTGTTGTGGTTTATCTCAGCCCCATATGTTGAAGTAAAGATATCGAGATTATTTTTACATCTAACAACAATGATGGTTGAAGCTCCACCCAATAAAAGGGTGTTATCAGGGAATTGCGAGTGATTAACGCTTTTGATGCCTCTTACCACTTTGATCCCTAGGAGATTGCTTGTGCGCCTTTCAGATTCCAATTTCTTGCTCAAATATTTTACCACTATAATGTAAAGGATAGGAGATAGGGGGAAACCTTGGTGTAGCCCTCTGCTTCCTCTGAAGAAGAAAGTGGACCTTCCATTTACCAATAGGGAAATCCAAGGGTTGAAAATGCAAGTCAGAATCCAATAGATGAATGCAAGACTAAAACCAAATTTAAAAAGAATATCCAAAAGAAAAGAATGATGCACTCTATAAAAGGTGTTAGCCATATCTAATTTGATTATCATACGTTTGTCTTTGTTGACTTTGCCAGAATGCACAATGTATTGAACCAATATAATCTTGTCCATTGTTTACCTCTTCGACATGAAATTTCTTTGGTTTTCGAAGATGCTTTTGGGTAGAAGATGCTTCAATTTGTTTGTTATGATCTTAATCAACACTTTGTAGGAAGAATTTCAAAGTGAGATGGGTCGAAACCTTGAGAATGGAGAGGGGTTGGCTTCTTTTGGAATGAGTGCTAATAAAGAAGAGTTACTACATCCTCCAATCATGCATGACTTCTGAACATATTGTAACACACATTTGAGATCTATTTTAATGATATCCCAACATTCTTTGAAGAAATGAACTGTGAAACCATCGGGCCCTGAAGCTTTTTCTGGGGCAAGACCCCATATTGTTGTTTGAATTTCTTCCTCAAACATTTCCTTCATCAACTCTTTATTATCATCCGAGGAGATAATCAATGGGATGTTCTCTAACATTGCTACTATGTCTTCTAGATTTTCCCCTTCACTTTCAATATACAATGCCTAAAAATGAAAACAAGTGGCCTCTTTGATCTCTAAAAATTTATTTAGAGTCCTGCCATTTTTCATAGTAATCTCTTTGACATAATTCCTCAAAGTTATTTCTTTAGCCAACTCGTGGAAATATTTAGTTTTTTTTCCCCCTAATCTTAGCCAAAGTTTGCATGACATTAACCTCCACCATTCTTCCTCCTATCTCGATGCTCTATAATATTTTTGAAACATTGTATTCTCTTCCTTTAGTAGACCGTTGGTTAAGTCTTCATTCTCCAACTTGTTTTGAATGTTAACTAGTTCATATTTGAGCTCTTCTTTTTCTCTTTTAGGTGGGGAGTACCTTGATTTTTCCCATTCATTCAATGTTGTCTTCACAAACTTTAACTTATGTTCCCAAATATACATAGGAGAGCCATCGATCCACTTCCTCCATTTGCTCTGAATAATACTCACCATCGTCTCATCTCCGAGCCATAATAGATTAAATCTAAATGGGATTGGCCTAAAATTTGTAACATCCTGAATAAGTAAAACAATAGGCCTATGATATAAGGCCACCCCATGGAAGAATCCTTGAAGAGCTCATATTGTTTGTCAAAAGAAAGTTGTTTTGGATTAAGTAGTGATCCAAATGAGTTGCTATACGTCCTTTCCCTAATCTCTTATTTGACCATGTATAACTTCCTTTAGAGGGCCTTATATCTACCAACTCCCAATCTGAAATCAAATCTTCCATTCACTCTTTGAATGGATCCCGGACCACACTGCCACCCCTCTTCTCACTCTGTCTTAAATTTACATTGAAATATCCTCTTATTATATTGTTGAGGTGGTATTATGTCTCTTCATTTTAATTAGAGAATCCCATAGGTCCACCTTCTCTTTATACAAGACTGGAACATGCACATTAAACACATTCACCTTCAAACCTGTTTGTATACGAAACAAAAATGTTAGAATCCAGTGTTGTTTTTGAAAAGTAAATTCTAAATTCCATATTTGATTGTTCCACATTGTACAAAGGTCATCGGAAGTGCCCCTTGAGTTTAGTGCTTGTCCCTCACTCAACTTCCATTGCTACTTACATACTCTAATAATTTCTTCAGCCTCTAAATTAGTCCCCTAGGTTAGGAGGATAAATGGGATTTCCATTTTTATCAAGTCCCTTATTGATTCTACCTTAAACCTACTACCCTCCCATGACTATTCCAAGAGATGAACTTCATTACTTACCTAAGGGTTTTTCTATACCACCAGTTAGTGGGTTCACTGAGATTAGCTTTGGAACATTCTTGAAGCTTGTGCCCATAGTTCGATCTAGAGTGGTTTGTATACCCAATTCATTATCTTTATTCACTATTGCTTCCCTTACTTCTTTGGTTGGTTTCCTACCTTCCCTTTTATGCAATTTTTCTTCTGTTTCTTCCTCCTTTACTTGTTGTTGGGTTTTTTTTGCAAGTGGTCATTCCCAAAGACAAAATTTGCTTCTTTGGAATTGGATCTATTTCTTTCTAATGATTAGAGATGTTTCTTTTTTCTCCTAGAGAGGGGATTACTTCTAGATTTTATTCCAAGATAGGAATTGAAATGAGTATCTCTAACCTAATTGGAAATTCTACTAGAATTTTTATATGAGGGAAATCCTGAGACAAAGTCTCATACCTATTATATAACAAGGATAAACCCCCTTCCTTTGGTTGTTCAAGAGATATGTTAGATATTGCTTGAGAGTACGATTTCCCCGGTTCTATTCCAGTAGGTTTCTTGCTGGATTGTCATGATCTTGAAGGATTTGGTTGCCCTAAAACTGTCGATGGTGCTATAGATGGTCTTAAAGGTCCCAAAATATTTGTGTTGGTTTTTTTCTTCTTTACTTGTTGCCATTGTTCCTCTTTTTTTCTAAGTTGGTTCCTCTTCCTAATTTTCTTTCTTGCAATCCTTCACAAAGTGGCCATACTCATGGCATGTGTTTCATTTTAAGGGTAATTTCTCATAATCTATTGGTTGTATATGCTTCCAATTGTTTAGAGATAGTTAGATTGTTTTGAGTAGCCCTTTCTCCATCTCCACTTCTATACGAATATGGGCACACACAAACATTTTGTCCCTTGGTTCTATTTTGTCTATATACCTTATGAGAGTGTTATTGATGCATCTCATTGCATCTTCATTCTAGCAATGAAGTGGAAGATGAGGTAATCGAACCCAAACATGAACTGTTGAAGGACCATAATGTAATGGGTTGAAGTCTAGAGTCCATTTGTTCAAGTACATTCCCTTGGTGCCAAAGAAATAAGGTCTGTTACAAAAGATGAGATCTCGATCTTCCTTAGTTTCAAACAAGAAGGCAGAAAACCCTATGCCACAAAATAAATGTGTTAATTGTCCCTTGAAGAGCACCTTCCAAATCCATTGAACCTAGGCTTACACTGCCTTGGGGGAGGGCCATGAACCAATAAATTGACCAATCAACCCCCAAGTGGCCAGGGAAAGATCCATATGCCACGAATTCGCTGAAGGGAGGGAAATCTCGGGAGTATCATTCAATTTATTCACAAATCTAGAAGGAGCGGGTCTAATTGACTGCCTCAGGGAAGACAATAGGGCTTGAAACACCACTGCTTTAGAATCTGGAGGGGCACAACCACTCTCCAGAGGAGGAATAAATGGCCAACACAACATTGATCTAGGTTAGGGTTTTCAAAGTATTGCATGTTGTTAAGGGGTCCAAGATAACATGCTCTCATATAAAACCATTTTAACTTGAAATCTATTAAGCATTTAAAAGGATAAAAATGGTTTTAATCTAAACTTCAAACTATGTAATGGATCTATTCTAATTTAGTCATTTTTATTTATTTATGCTCTATTGAAGTTAAAATTAAATTAAAATGTTAAATTAAGGATAATACAAGTAAAATATCAGCAATGCCACTTATTCCCTACTTTTTAAAAGAATGAAAAAATGTGTTTATGCATTTCTTATAGGAAATTGATGCAATGGGCTTCCATAACATGTATCATAATTTTCCTAAAAAATGCTTGGAATGGGAACTCTATAAATGAGGCCCTCAGATCTTGGTGCAGTAATAAAGAAACTAGAAGGTTTAAATCTCTTCCTCTAACTCTTGCTTGGGGAGTTTGGTTGGCTAGTAATACAAAATTGTTTGAGGATAAGGACGCATTACCTCCGAAATGTTGTCCAAATCTTAAATATTCTATTTTCCTTTCCTTGGTATTAGGAAAAACAATCTGTAAGTGATCCAAATTTTATGACCAGAACGAAGTGACTACAAATTATCAACAGGTGCTTAACACAAAATAACAGAGATACAGTAAACTGGTTTTCTATTCAATAAAGAAATAAGCTGAAATTGTAAAATGGAGTGGAAACAAGCTTGCTGGAATGGTGGCAGCTTATCTCTGAGAAGAGATGTGACGGCTGGGCTCATTCGCAAGAAGATGATTACAATGAGGCTCTAAAGGACTTTTTACAATAAACAGGAATGCCCAAAACCCTAGACATCCAAAAATTTAACCCTAGGAGATAAAGCGCCAAAAGTCATGTGGGCCCCATTTTGGTAAGTTAGTACATCAACTTCACGGGGTCGTAACTTTTGCATACGATCTCCATTTTAGGCGCATGATAGCCTGTTGGAAAGCTATCGTCGAGTAGATTCATTTTGGGAACAATATGGAAGGAAATTTCATATTGCTCCCCGTTTTCCCAAAAAACATCATTTAGGGCATCAAAACGGCTTCGGAAGTTTCAGGACCCGAAAAACTGCTAAAAATAGTAAATTACCAAAATTGCCAGAAAACTGTTTTGAGCCAGTTGGAAAAGGTGGGTATCCACCGATATCCACCTGGATCAATCCTCCCTCCTTAAGAAGCAATGGTCTCCATTGTGTTGAGTTCCCCCATCAGATGAGGAAATTTCTGTTGAATTTGGCCCCGGGTGAGCCACTTGCCTTGGTGCAGGAGCTGCCCTGCTTTGACGACTCTATAAAGCTGGATCCTTTGTTGTCGAGTGCCCTTGATCCATGTGTCCACAATCTGATCATGGGATGCCTGTTGTATGCAGTCGAGGTTGAGCTTTGTTGGTGTCAGTTGTTCTGCTACTTCTGAGGTGTCCAATAATTGTGGGAAATAAGGGCAAAGGAGATCCACGCTGAACACTGGGTGCAGGCCAAGGAAAGGAGGAATGTTGAGCTCAAAAGAATTACCCCCCACGACCTTGGTGATGGTGTACGACCCATAACAGAGTGGACAAAGCTTTCGATGAGGTCTTGTAAGTCATTCTTTATGCAAGTGCAACCAAACTTTGTTGCTCACCTTAAACTTATGTGGCACCTGATGTTGATCATGGCACTGCTTGTACTTGTCATTGGACTTCTGTAGGATATCCTGAACTTATTGGTGAATGTGATGAATCTTCTCAATGAACTAGGTGGCTTTGTTATCTTCAGTTGGAGCAGGAGATGAGTTGGTTGAGGTGACCACAAGGGGAAGTGCAACATCTATGGGACCCGATGGTTGGAATCCCAACCCCACCTGAAAGGGGCTATGGTCGGTTGAGCTATGCAGGGCTCGTTTGTAGCTATGTTAGACATAGGGAAGGCTCTCATCCCATGTGCGAGGGTGCTTGGAATTATACATGCGAAGGATATGCACAATCATTCAATTTACGACCTCGGTTTTCCCATCTGTCTGGGGGTGGAAGGCCGTGGATTTGGTGAGCTTGGTGTCCAACAGTGACCAAAGTATTGACTAGAATGTGTTGAGAAATCCACTGTCCCGATCTGAGATAATGGTTTGTGGGATTCCAAAATGTACCCAGACTTGTTCAAAGAAGAGCTTGGCAGTGGCCTCTGCTGTGATGCTCTTCTTGCAGGCAACTAGAATCGCCATCTTAGAAAAGCGATCAACAACCACAAAAACACAGTCATTTCCCTGCTTGGTGGATGAGAAGCCTGACATGTAGTCCATTGAGATGGATTCCCATGGCCTGTCAGGAGTAGGAAGAGGGGTGTACAGGCCCTGTTTCTTAGTGGTCGGTTTGGAAATAACGCAGGCAGTTGTTGGCTATCGGAAGTCACTCCTGGATTGCTTGCAGGAGCAGAGCCCGACGCCCATCAGTTTAATGTCACGGTTTGTTTTAAAGGGGTGATCAAATGGAAAGAAGCTCAGAACGATATCATCTCAACTCAGAAACTAGGCCGAGCATGCTTGACGAGTGAGGTCTTGATAAACTCCAAACAGTGAGTTGCAGTAAAAGGGGTGAGTAGAGGGAAGACTTGCATGAGGGGGGTGCACAGGTCTATCATAAACATCCGATTTGTAACAGAATTGGGGAAGAAAGCATCCGAATGCAAAATCCTTTTACATTCAAACACAAATACCAGAGATCACAACAATGTCACAACAAATCCTTTATCATAACAAGATTGTTAAGTCCACACGAATCCTTCGACTGTGAACTCTCCAGCATAAGATGAATCATAGATGGAAAAGAGAAAACTGTTTGTTATAAACCAAGAAATCTCAAACACAGAGGCATAACCAGGGAACCAGAATGCTTACTGAAACTTTACAATCGGGAGCTTAGCTCTACCATCGATCCATACAAAAATGGCAAGAATGCCTACATATACTCAAAACAACAACAACAGCGGAATCAAGGAATTGCATTGAAAACTTTGCGTCTGCATGGCTTATGACACTCTGCAGCCGCAATCTTTGAATAGCTGTGCAACTTATGGCAGACGCGATCAATCTTCTGACAGTTATTCGGTGAATTGACGTGCCTTTAATCCAACGAAGGACTTTCCCATTATGGCGGAGACGATGGCTAACCACCACTAACCGCTTCAATAACTGCTTCTTGGGATTGAGAATGGCCTGGCCGACTCAGCACTTCAGGATATGGAAGACTCCTCGCGCTGCCACCTGGAATAACTGAATGGCCTGAAGGTCAGGTATGGAGGCCGACGTGGAGGAAGATGGAGGGTCGGTAACAGAGTGACGGGGCTACAACCGCGGGGGTGGAGCAAGAAACGATGAGGTGCGAGAAAGTCGGACGGGGATGACACGTGGCAAAAGGAGTAGCGGGACACATGGCAGATGGTGAGTGGACGATGAGTCAGAGGATGAGCCACTTGAACGAGAGTGGAAAGGTGGAAGGATGACACATGGCGGCAGGAGAAAGGTGGAAGGGTGGATGTCATGACGGAAAGGGGGCCCACATTGGGCTAAGCATGATGCAGCTAAGAAGGACGGGGCTGCATGAGCGCCGTTGATTCGAGCGCTATGATCTCGTCCGTCGGAAAGCTGCGTCCATGATTCCAGACCCCCCCCTCCGC
>ML785686.1:675813-704173 GCA_009831015.1 Picea engelmannii | reverse complement strand
ATCCCAACCGTTCAAACTTGATTTTCATTTAACACAGGTGCACTCGCACCAAAACTTAGGCCAAATGGGTTTTTAACCCTTACATTTGTGTTCTAGCCCCTCTTACAAGAAATATTAATAACATTTGGCTCCATGGGGGATAGAGTCGTCCCTGTGATGCTCTAAGAACTCTTTCTGCAGACTTAGTGCCTTTGCTGTTGGGCTATGGAGTCATTTATTAGTCCAAAAAAACAAAAACATAAACAATATTCACAAAACAAAACAAAAAGAGCCGACTGCGGCTCACATAAAACATTTCTTTAAGAAATGCCCATTGACTGGGCCACTAAAAACTTCATTGCCTTCCAGATCCTGCAACCTGTAGGTGTTATTTGAAAATGCCTCAAGGATCTTGAAAGGGCCGAACCAGAGGGCGTCAAATTTACTGTGTTTGCCCTTTTCCTGCCTGGGTGCATCCCATTTGAGTACTAGATCCCCCTGCTCAAATCCTATCTTTTTGCTTTTCCTGTCAAAAGCCTGCTTGATCTTCTGCTGATGATGGTAAGCTTTGTCCAGGACCTGTTCTCTGATCTGCTGCACCTCCACCATCTGATGAATTCTTCTGAGCACATGGTTAGGTTCTCCCTCGTAGTCCTGGAGGAGATGGGCTATAGGCAAAGCAAGCTGAGTGGGGAAAATGACCTCTATTCCATAAACCAGCTGAAAAGGTGAGAGGCCCAGGGATTTCTTTGTTGTCACCCGATCAGCCCAAAGAGAAAATTTGAGTTTTGAGTCCCAGGCTCTTTTATTGTCCTCCAGTAGCTTTTTGATAAGCTTGATTAGGATTTTATTGGAGGATTCTGCTAATCCGTTTCCCTGAGGATAGTAGGGAGTGGAGTGAATCAGTGAAATTCCAAATTGTTCACAAAACTTGACGAGAGGCTCAGACCGAAACGGGGAAGCATTGTTAGTGACAATTTTGCTAGGGCAGCCAAATCTAGCTATGATGTCTTCCAGGAAGCTGATGATTACTTTGTGAGAAGTGCTTCTGGTAGGGACAACTTCTATCCATTTAGTGAAGTAGTCGATTGCTGTCAGAATCCATCGGTGCTGGCCACTCGAGGGGGGATGAATTTCCCCGATGAAGTCCAACCCCCACTGCCGGAAGGGTGCTGAGACCACCACAGGTTTCAATGGCAAGGATTTTAGCTATTGCTTTCCTGAGAATTTCTGGCATTTAATGCAAGCTCAGATCTCCCTGCAAACATCAGGAAATAAGGTGGGTCAGTAATATCCAGCTCGGAGGATCTTGTGAGCTGTGGTCTTCCAGAAATGATGGCCTCCACAGAGACCGCTATGGAAATCGCTCATGACCTTCTGGGCCTGCTGCGGGTCCAGACACCTTAGTAATACCTCCAGAGGGTCCTTCCAATACAAGGCGTGGTCAATAAGGAAATATCTGACAGCTTTGAGCTTTAAAGCCCTTGCCTTGCTTTTTTCCATCCCATCAGGAGGCCTCAACTCTTGCAAGAAATATAAGATATCCTTGTACCAGGGGCATTCTGCTAGTGGAACAGTGCTTTGGGAACCCCTGTTAGATGACTCGGCTTGTTCATTGATGAAGCTAATTCCCAAGGCTTTACAATTGGATTTGGCCAGCAGCTTGGCCAAACCCTGCCCCTTTATCGGCTTGGTGGGCTTGATCTCCAGATCAAACTCCAGGATCTTGGCGATCCATTTAACTCTTCTTCCGTCTATGTCAGGCTGTATAAGGATGTCCTTTACAGAGGCTGAAGGGACATATGCAATGATCTTTGAGTGTAAGACATAGACCCTCAAATCTTTGAGAGCTTTCACCAAGGCGTAAGCCTGCTTCTCCATGATTTCGTACCGGAGCTCTGCATCTCTCAGCGCCCTGCTGAAGAAGGCAATAGGCTACTCTTGCCCTTGATCATTTTTTTGCAAAAGAACTGCCGCTACTGTATCACAGGAAGCAAAAGAAAATATTAGAAAGTCTTTAGAATAATCTGGACTGATTAGCACAGGGGCCTCAGTCAATGCCTTCTTTATTTGGAAAAAAGACTCTCTGGGCTCGGTAGCCCATTTGACTTCATTCCCTTTTCTGAGCATGGCGGTGATGTGTTTTACCAGCTCAGCAAAATTTGAAACAAACCTCCTTAGGAAATTAATCCTCCCCAAAAATGCCTGAACCTCTTTTTTAGATCTGTGAAGTGACAGGGCCTGGATAGCTTCTACCCTGTCAGGATCGATTCTCACTCCTTCTGCTGAGACTATATGGCCTAACAACTTCCCTTCATGCATAACAAACAATGATTTCTTGGGGTTCAGGGAAAGGCCAAACCTGCGACATTTCAGGAAAACCCTCTTCAAATGGCAGTGGTGTTCTTTATCAGTCTTGGAGAAGACTGTTATGTCATCTAGGTAAATCACCACAAATTTATCTTTCTCCCCGATGAAGGCTATGTCCATGGCTCACTGAAATGTTGATCCTGCGTTCATCAACCCAAATGGCATCTTGGCGTACATGAACGTGCCCCAAGGAGTGGTGAAGGCTGTCTTTTCTCTGTCTTCAGGCATGACTGATATTTGATTATAACCAAAAAATCCATCAATCATAGATATCCTGGATGCACCCGTAACCTTCTGCAATATATGTTCCATGTTGGGCAGGGGATAATTGTCCTTCCTCGAACTCCTGTTTAGGTTCCTGAAATCGACACAGAGTCTGATTTATGCGCTCTTCTTTCTCACTGGAACCAAATTGGCTACCCAGTCAGAGTATCTCAAGGGGACAATGATTTGGGCATCTAGCAGCTTCTTCACCTCTCTCTCCATGACAGGTAGCAGCGTGGGATTTATCTGTCTCAGCTTCTGCTTAAATGGCTTAGCCTCCTCTTTCAGTGGGATCTTGTGCTCAATGACTGACGTGTCGTAAGTCTTGAGGTCTTCGTAGGTCCACGCGAACACGTCAGCAAATTCCTTCAACAACTTAGTATACTCGATCCTTTGCTCCTCGGTCAAACTTCTTGACAGCTTGACAAACTTGGGCTCCTCCAGTGTGCCTATGTTGCACTCAGTCGTATCAGCATCATCGCCTGAAACTCTCCCCCTTATTGCCACATCATTCCCATCGAACAACCTTTCTAATGGGATCAGACCTTTTGGTATGTGATTGCTCAGTAGTTGAATAATCTGGTGGTCAGCAATTTTATTTGAAAACTCCCCAAAGTGACGGTCACCCTCCACGTCAGGATCTTCATCTATGTGTGACGCAGAAAAGTCATCAATGGATTGGAGGAATTTCTCGATCTCCGGATCATCTTCAAAAACCTTCCAATGTCTGACATTGTCCGGTACAGCAGGTCTGTATCTTATCTCGACATTGGATTGGGCAGTGGGTAGAGCAGGAACTTCAAACAAACTAGCTGAAAAGGCCTGAAAGTCGGCTGGAGCATTTTCTTCCCTTGGAATGAAAGAGATGTGAAAAGCCAGGAAGAAATTATCCACAAGGTCCCATGCCTCGTTTCTGTAATTCTTGAGTCGAGGATGCTTGGCCTGATAGACGTTTTTTACCTGCTGGACAATCAACTCTGCATCCCCAAACACAGTTATTTCCCTGATTCCCATCTCCTTTGCAACTCTTAACCCTAGAACCAGAGCTTCATACTCTGCCACGTTGTTGGTGACTTCAAATTCCAGCTTGTATGACAGAGATATGGTTTCTTGAGAAGGGGATTTGAATACCACCCCGACACCTGCACCTATACTGGAAGAGGCTCCATCAAAGAACATCTTCCAAACAAAGGTGGTTGGAGGGGGTATCTCCTGATCAAGAGCGGACTGCCTTCTGATCTGCAAAGGGGCCTCAGGGGTCTCAGTGACCTGTAACAAGCTAGACCCTAAGCTAGTGTCAAGTGCAAAGATGGGGTGATTAGTGGGGTCTGCTTCATCACTGACAATGTAGGCCAGCTAAGATTCTCTGTACAATCTTCTATGTTCTCCCCCAAAGACTGGAATGGTGGCATATGTGAGGTCCATCTGTAACGTCCCCCCAAGCCTCTTAATCCAAGACCTTGACAACAACATGCCAAACTTGGGAGGAACATCAGCTACCACAACGTCCATGAGCATACTTTTCATAGGCAGCTAGAACAGGGAGACTACCAGGTCCTTGATGACTCCCAAACATTTCACTCTTCTAGAGTCGAAAGAATATAGGTCATGATAGGCTCGGGTGACTTCTAGTCCTAATTCTTCCATGACAGCTTTGGGCATGAGGTTGTGAGAGGCTCCTGAATCCATCAAACAGTTGTGCAGTATCTTATCATGTATGTTCAAGGAGGTGTAGAAGGGAGGGGATGAGTCATCTCTATCTTCTACCATAGGTCCTAGGACCACTGCTGGTTTTTCATCTTGGAGGTTTATAAAATCAGTGGATGGGCCTGAGGCTTCAGACTTTAAGAGGTCGGAGAAGCGTTTTTTGAATTCTCCATGTTTGATTAACTCGGTGAGGGGGACAGGGATTCTGATGTTTTGAATTTCATGCTCGAAATTAAAGGAAGATGTAAGCTTTGGAATTTCTCTAATTTCAGGAGCATGATTTTGAATAATAGGGGAGGGGAGCTGGGCCTTATTACCTTTGTGGCTGTCATCTACCTCATCAGCAGGCTTCTCTGCTCTGGTGGATGGCTCAGGAATATCAGGCGCTGCTGCTCTTTTGTCGGATCTCAGGTTATACCTACCTCGACCACCACCAGCTTTGTCTCCCTTGCTCAATTCATTTAGCTGATTGTTCATGAGAGACTCCTCGTATGCTGACTGTGTTAGATGAGGGAAAGGAGGAGTGACTTCTAAGCTGTGGATTTTAGGCTCAGGCTCGCCTGCCTCTGCTTCTTCTTCATCGGTCACAAAATTGTTCTGGAAGGGAGCCTGAACTCTTTGGTCATCCCTGTCCCTTTATTTCTCTCTATGCATAGTTGGGGGAGCAAAATTGTTTGGTCTTCTGAAACCTGTTCTGTTCTCAGTGTTCTGAGGGCCCTTGTTCATTTGTTTCCTTTCTACCTTCAATCTCTCCATCTCTTCTTTTAGAAAGTTTACCACCTGGGCCAGCTCGTTTACTTGAGGGTGAGACAGTGGCAGGCCGGAAATGTTGGAGCCAGAAATTGAGACCTCTGACTTTCCCTTTCTCCTGTCAGTGTTAGCTATGGTCCTCAATCTGTCAGCGACTAGTATGTTGGATTCTACCTCTATAGATGCATCTTGCATTTGAGCTAAGGAGGTAGCTCTTCTTTCTCTTAATAGGAGACATAAATCTGGGTCAAAAGCGCCAGAAGAAATCTGAGCAGAGGCCTCTGAGGGTTTTATCTCTGCAGGAATCTTGTTATACATCTTATTGAATCTCTTGGAGAAGTCAGAGACCGACTCTCCTTCCTGCTTCTTCAGGGACCTAAACTCGGTCATGTAATATATGTAATCTTTTCTATCTCCCCACTGCCTCAGGAAAACAGTATCCAGGGCTTCAATTCCAGCAATGGATCCAGGGGCCAGTCCCCTGAACCATTTCCTCACTTCACCATCCAAGCTCTGAACAAAAACTCTCATCCAGACGTCTTCATTTTCAATGTTTAGATTGTCTGCATAACTGTAGAAAGAAACCAAGTGCTCTTCTGCAGTTATGTCCCCTTCTCCAGTGAACTTGGGCATATACTTCAAGTAATCTCCAGCAGGGAGAGGGTTCATAGGATGAGGCAGGACCAAGGGATCATATCTAGCAGCGATTATGGCATCCATTCTATTCTGCGGGGGATTAGCACCAGCCATAGGGACGTTAGGTGGAGGAGAACTGGGAGGAGAAGGAGTGTGAACAAGAGATGTATGCAAAGAGGTCCTCAAAGGGGACGATGGGAAAAATAGAGAGAGGTCTAAGGGACCTGAATGTGCAGGTATTCCTCTCTGTGCAGCAGTAGTAGTAAAAGGAGGAGTAGTGAAACCTTCCGAGGCCTGAGGTCTATACTAAGGCACAACTTCCAAGGAGGGGGGAGTGACAAGGATTTATCCTTCTGATAGTAGACCAGGTGGAGAAAACTCCGCAGGAACACTCCCAAAGTTCAGAAAGAGGGAAACTTCAGAGGAAGGACGACCAGGAAACTGCGAATAAGAAAATGGAGTTCTTACAGAGGGAGGTGGGGAAATACCTGATTCAGACATGACGCTTTCTTGTTGAGGAGCCTTTCCTCTTTTGAGAATCACCTCCAGATTTTCTTCAGTAGCAGCTAGAGGCAGTTGTGGACGAGACCGCATGTATCTGCCGCTGGAAGCCACAACTGTTTCAAGGGGTTCGTCGCAGTGGAGTCGTCACAGTGGAGTCGCCAGGTGCACAGTGGCAATCTTCAAGTTCTGATACCTGATGCACCTTCAGAATCAGCCTAATCTTTGTCGTTCAATCCTGGGGAAAATATTCAACTTCATCCCTGGCAATGACGCCAGAAATGTTGGCTATCGGAAGTCACTCCTGGATTGCTTGCAGGAGCAGAGCCTGATGCCCATCAGTTTAATGTCACGGTTTGTTTTAAAGGGGTGATCAAATGGAAAGAAGCTCAGAACGATATCATCTCAACTTAGAAACTAGGCCGAGCATGCTTGACGAGTGAGGTCTTGATAAACTCCAAACAGTGAGTTGCAGTAAAAGGGGTGAGTAGAGGGAAGACTTGCATGAGGGGGGTGCACAGGTCTATCATAAACATCCGATTTGTAACAGACTTGGGGAAGAAAGCATCCGAATGCAAAATCCTTTTACATTCAAACACAAATACCAGAGATCACAACAATGTCACAACAAATCCTTTATCATAACAAGATTGTTAAGTCCACGCGAATCCTTCGACTGTGAACTCTCCAGCATAAGATGAATCATAGATGGAAAAGAGAAAACTGTTTGTTATAAACCAAGAAATCTCAAACACAGAGGCATAACCAGGGAACCATAATGCTTACTGAAACTTTACAGTCGGGAGCTTAGCTCTACCATCGATCCATACAAAAATGGCAAGAATGCCTACATATACTCAAAACAACAACAACAGCGGAATCAAGGAATTGCATTGAAAACTTTGCGTTTGCATGGCTTCTGACACTCTGCAGCCGCAATCTTTGAATAGCCGTGCAACTTATGGCAGACACGATCAATCTTCTAATAGTTATTCGACGAATTGACGTGCCTTTAATCCAACGCAGGAATTTTCCATTATGGCGGAGACGATGGCTAACCACCACCAACCGCTTCAATAACTGCTTCTTGGGATTGAGAATGGCCTGGCCGACTCAGCACTTCAGGATATGGAAGACTCCTCGCGCTGCCACCTGGAATAACTGAATGGCCTAAAGTTCGGGTATGGAGGCCGACATGGAGGAAGATGGAGGGTCGGTGACAGAGTGACGGGGCTACAACCGTGGGGGTGGAGCAAGAAATGATGAGGTGCGAGAAAGTCGGACGGGGATGACACGTGGCAAAAGGAGTAGCGGGACACATGGCAGATGGTGAGTGGACAATGAGTCGGAGGACGAGCCACCTGAATGAGAGTGGAAAGGTGGAAGGATGACACATGGCGGCAAGAGAAAGGTGGAAGGG
This sequence comes from Picea engelmannii, assembly GCA_009831015.1. Lineage (NCBI taxonomy): Eukaryota > Viridiplantae > Streptophyta > Pinopsida > Pinales > Pinaceae > Picea > Picea engelmannii. The sequence continues at coordinate 696,546 of ML785686.1, read as the reverse complement.
TGGATGTCATGACGGAAAGGGGGCCCACATTGGGCTAAGCATGACGCAGCTAAGAAGGACGGGGCTGCGTGAGCGCCGTTGATCTGAGCGCTATGATCTCGTCCGTCGGAAAGATGCGTCCACGATTCCGGACCCCCCCCCTCCGCTTAAAGGTAGAAAGGCGNCCGGAATCACCTTTATCGTCATTGATCCGGGCGCGCTAATCTGAACCGTTGGAGAAGTGTGCCTGCGATTCCGGACCCCCTCCCTCCGCTTAAAGGTAGAAAGGCAAGGGGGGTCCAGAATCCACCATGCGCCGTTGATCCGGGTGCGCGAATCCCAACCGTTCAAACTTGATTTTCATTTAACACAGGTGCATTCGCACCAAAACTTAGGCCAAATGGGTTTTTAACCCTTACATTTGTGTTCTAGCCCCTCTTACAAGAAATATCGATAACAACAGTGCATGACCTGATATACTTGTTGACCTCCTGTCGAAGTTTTGACCAGTAGAAATGTTTCTGTAGCATCGCCACTATCTTTTCGATGCCGAAGTGTCCTGCCATCGGACTGTAGTGGGATTCCCAGATCAGCTTCACTCGCTCACTTGATGGAACACAGATATGGCCCAGATGACACAACAACCCATCCTGAAGATGGAAATTATCGAAAATTGCGTTTGCAACCAACATTTGGTAGGTGGTGGTGAAGTTTGGGTCTATCTCATAGAGTTGGGGCCATCCAGAGGTCTCATGGCCGCAAGAGTCTAGCACCGTGGTGAGTGCCGCGACTGGCGGTCCACTGAGGCAATCGACAACACAATTGGTGCTTCCTATTTTATACTTGATGTTGAGGTGGAATTGTTGCGAGTATGTGGACCACTTTTGATGGCGGTCATTCTACAATTTTCCTTATGTCTGCATGAACTACAATGGCTTATGATCAGTGTGGATGACTGTCTCCTTCCCAAGAATGTAATGTCTCCACTGGTGGCAAGCTTGCACAATGGAGTACATTTCTTTGTCGTAAGTAGGGTACTTATGTACAACATCTAATAGTGTCTCACTATGATAGCCACGGGGTGGCCGTGTTGAGTGAGAATGACACCCACAACATAGTTTGAAGCATCTGTCTCGATCTCAAAGGGTTTTTGTAGGTCTCGTAGTGAAAGTACTGGGGCTGAGCACAAACGCTGCTTCAAATCATCAAACGCTTGTTGTTGGGACCGACCCCACACAAATTTCGCCTTACCACCACCTCTGGTTATTTGGCTGAGGGCCCATGCAATATGGGAGAATCCCAACATGAACCTGCGGTAGAAATTGGTAAGGCCCAAGAAGCTCTGAAGCTCAATGAGTGTGGCTGGGGCTAGCCAGTCACAGATGACTTGGATCTTGGATGGATCCACATGTACACCATGTTGATCAACGATGTAGCCCAGGTAATGGACCCTGCCCATTCCAAAGGAGCATTTTCCCAAGTTGGCGTATAGCTTTTGCTGCCGCAGGGTGTGTAGAACCTGTTGAATATGATGCAAGTGTTTGGCCCAAGTATTTCTATAAATGAGAATGTCATCCAGATACACCACTACAAAAGTATTGGTGAATGGTCACAGGATATCATCCATCATCCTCATGAAAGTGGTTGGAGCATTTGTCAAACCAAAGGGCATGACCAACCATTCAAAAAGGCCTTCCTTTGACTTGAAGGCGGTCTTCCATACAACTGTCTGTTCTATCGGGACCTGGTGGTAGCCAAACTTCAGATCAATATTATTGAAGTATTTCCCCCCCATGAGTTGATCACCGAGGTCGTCAATTCGGGGAATCAGGTATCGATTTCTGACTATGATTTTATTTAGAGCCCGGTAATCAATGCAGATTCGCCAGGTTCCATATTTCTTCTGTACCAACATGATTGGGCTCCCTCATGGTGATGAGCTCGGAAGGATGTGCCCCTTGTGGAGTAGTTCTTGGATCTATCGCTTGATATCCTCATTCTCTAATAGGGAGCGACGATAGACTGGCCCATTGGGCAGTGGTGCGCCGGGGGTCAGATCGATGGGGTGCTTGAACTGGTAGTGCAGAGGCACCCCGGTAGGTGAGGAGAAGATATATGAGTATTCTTCCACGACCTTATCTACTTGCTTCTACTGTGTGGAGAGGTCGACCGAAGAGACCATGGATGTGGTTGTGATCTTTCGCTTATTTTGAGAGCGAATCATGAAGAAGACAAACTTCCCCATCTGATAGATGACCTTCCTGCATTGCTTAGCAGAGATCAAGGAAATAACACTAGGTGGGACTACCTCGGGTATCCTGTACAATTTCCTATTCAAAGTAATAATAACACTACGAGGCCTATACTCATATACAACATGACGTTTCCATAAATAAGGTTGGCCCAAAAGAACATAACAAAATTTGAGAGGAGAAACATCACACAATACCTCATCTTTGAAGGGCTTGATGTCATACGACAATCAACACTGTGGGATGACACAAAGATCGCTTCCTTGGCGGAGCCATCCAATGGTGTAGGGTTGTGGGTGCGATGTTGTTGCCAGGGCTAGATGCTTGACGACCTCTTCTAAGATGAGGTTCTTTTGGCTACCGCTATCGACAACGAAGTGCAACAGGGTGCCTTTTACCCACATATGTGAATGGAAGAGACACTCTCCTTCTTCTGGCTCATATGGTTCACCAGGCTGGAGCTTGGTGGTAGCAACGGTGACACTGGGTTCCACGTCAATGCTCTGTATTCCCCTTTCTAGTTCTTGCTCACATTCAGAACCCGCATCTGATTCAGACGCTTTCACTTCAGCCACCAACGACTGCTTTGAGTGACAATCAACAATGTTATGCCAATGGCTCTTATGGAAGTCGCACCACTTCCCGATATCTTTCTTTGTCTTTCCGGTGTCCTTCTTTGCTTGCGGCTTGGACTGGTTGTCCTAATACTATCCATATTTTCTCTATCCTTTGTTCTGTGGGTTGGAGCCGCCCTTTCCTGGATTTTGTTGTGAGGGGTTCCCAAGCCCAAATTGCCGCGTCTTTTGTTTGAGCTTCTACTCAATTTTGACGGCATATCGGTAGGCCGCGTCCAAGGATGAGATGTCCAGAAATTCCATTTTAGTCTAGATGTGTCTATGCAGAGCACCACGATACTTGAGCACCAGATGTCGCTCCGAATCTTTGATACCCAGCTTGGTGCACAAGGTATGGAAGATATTTGTGAAATATGGCACTGCTTGGTCTCTTTCTTGCCGCAGCGTGGTCCATTTGGTATACAAGTCGTCATAGCTTCCGACAGGGTAGTATTGTTCCTTAATAGCTTCCTTGAAGGATTCCCAGGTGGCTATGACTGTAATAATGAGGTTTCCTCTGTTTCCTTTTGCTCACAGAAAGTTTCCCACCAATCTTTGACATGGGGAGCGACTTTGAGGAGCGCAAAAGTAATCTTTTCTCTATTCGAAAAGTTATGGACAGAAAAATACCCTTCTAGTAGATTCAACCACTTGTCTACAAAATCTGCGTCTATCTGACCTTCAAATATAGGAATATCGAAGTTTATTTGTACCTTGAAGGGGGCGATGCCTCCGGTCGAAGAAGATGCGTCGCATGTTTGTAGCCGCTGAAGGATTTGCGTGAAACTATCCATCATCTCGTTCCTTTGTTGCATGAGGGCTTCCTCAATCAACAGTTTGAAAGGATCTCCTATCCCTTCATATTTATTTTCCCCTGCCATGAGAGGTCGCTTGGGCGTGCGAGAGATTTTGTCCTCAAGAGAAACAAGATAAGACCCAACTCTTTGTACTCCGACCTCGTTGGGGACATGCATTAAGACGACAAGGAGCAGACTGCCTCCGATACCACTGATCCGGATTTTATGAGCATAACGAAATGACTATAGATTATCAACAGGGGCTTAACACAAAATAACAGAGATACAGTTAAACTGGTTTTCTATTTAATAAGGAAATAAGTTGAAACTGTAAAATGCAGCGAAAACAAGCTTGTTGGAATGGTGGTGGCTTATCTCTGAGAAGAGATGTGACGACTATGCTCATTCGCAAGAATATGATTACAATGAGGCTTTGAAGGCATTTTTACAATAAACAAGAAATCCAAAAACCCTAGACATCCAAAAATCTAACCCTAGGAGATGAAGTGCCAAAAGTCACGTGGGCCCCGTTTAGGTAAGTTAGTACATCAACTTCTCGGGGTCGTAACTTTTGCATACGATCTCCGATTTAGGTGCATGATAGCTCGTTGGAAAGGTATTGTCAAGGAGATTCATTTTAGGGCCTCAAAACGACTCTGGAATTTTTAGGACCCAAAAAACTGCTAAAAATAGTAAATTACCAAAATCGCCAGAAAATTATTTTGAGCTAGTTGGAAAAGGTGGGTGGCCACCGATATCCACCTGGATCAATAAGACAATCACTTGTAGTAGTAATTAATAAATATTTTCCATGGGCTTTCTTTGACGATGCTTCTCGGGGAACCCCTCCTAGGGGTGAGGCAAGGGGGATCCTCAATCTTTCTTCGAGTCATAATGTTTATTTCAAAGTAGGAATAGGTCAAGAAACAAATAACAATTGCGAATTGATGGCACTTAAATTGGTATTGATGTTGGCTCAGGAAAAGCGTGCAAATCATATAAAAATATTTGTAGATTCACTCCTTGTAATTTAGTGGATGAAACAAGATGCAACATTGAGGAATTTTATAATGTGGCCTTTATTTCTTGATGTTTTGTCTTTACAACGAGACTTCACTCATATTTCATTTGCACATGTCTACAAGGACAAAAACTAGACAATTGATGGCTTATCCAAAGCAGGTTTTAAGCTGGACAAAGGAATCTGGAAATTTTTCGAGAGTCACCGAGGACAAATTTATGAACATATACATGATCATTGGATACAAATTTTTACTTCATCTTATAATTGTTTTAGGCTCTAAGGTTATCACAGAGGTGGTGGATGAAAAAAATAGTGAATGCTACTTAATACATGTTAGATAATAAAAAATGGATATATCTTTTTTTTTGTAAAGTTCACGGAAAAAATTCTATTATATTTTTAATATATCATACATTCCAAAAACCCTTGTTGTTGGCTTGCCACATGGGAAACCATACCAACAACATAGGTAGATACCATCCGACCAAATATATTGTTTATGGGGTATCCAAAAAAACTTAAAAACCAGTGTTTCGTTCAAAGTACCATGCCTATAACTACTAAAAACTATCATTTAAAAAAATTAAAGACTACTAGGGAACCCACTTCATGGGGCTGAGGGCCCCTCACCAGAGGTTTGAGGATTTTTTGGTTGAGCTTCATTGTTCCTTGTAGGCTGATGAAGAGCTGCTCGAGGGAGGCGAGCGAGGATCTCTCGAACCATCAAGTGGAGGCCATCGAGTTGGAGTTGGATCATGTTTTGAGCGTCTTCCATGGTTTGTAGTATTTGTCCCAGAAGCGTCTTGAGGTGCTAGTAGATTTCGACTATCCTCCAATATCAAGTGTCCTTTCCCCTAGTGTGGAAAACATATGGGACCTAGTGGATAATGGTCTCATCTATTTCTGTATCAAAAGTCATCTCCCGTTCCTCACTGAATGTGTCTTCCACTTCATCCAAAGATCTCTAGAATCATTGAGGGGTATTTGAAATGTAGTTTATGGCGATGTTAAAGACCTCCTGTTGGACACGAGATTCTGGTAACCCCTCCTCTTGTCGCCTCGAAGTGGAAGCTACAAGGAGTCTTGAGCCGCATCTATAACGGGGAGGATATCCATGCCTGGGGGCCATGGTTTCTCTAATGAGGGCCCGAATTGAAGGTTAGTACCAGATTGAGAGATGATTTCCAATAGATCTCTCTCTATCGGCAGAGGGGGGCCAAAATTCATGAGTCAGGCTCTCGAGTTGTAGAGCAGGAATCAAAATTTCACTAAGTTTCTTGTTCCTTCTTTGAGGAGAGGGGATCATGATCATAGAGGATATCATAGGGACGAGAGTGAGTCTGGGCGCCCGGAGGACGCCCCATAACTCTCATTTATTTCATTTTTCCCTCCGCCTTGTTGGCCTTTCCTCGAGCTTCCTTTCGAATCCATTGCCTCGTGGGAGATCCATTATTCCATGTTTTCCTCGCCCTTAGAATTAGTCGCCTTCATTAACAACCTTACTTGTGGATGTTGGATGGAAGTACGAGAGGCCTGCCTTGCTTTGCTAGCTGGTGATCGAGTGTCATTGACCCATTCCACTTGGTTCTGATTCTTGTCCTTTCGAGAGAGTTGGCGAGAGGTCTCGATATTATCTGTATGGATCCCTCCCCCTGACATCTCGGGAGTATGACCTTGTGTTAAATGTTTTCGTGGGCTTCCCATGGCATAGTATTGTCGACTGATGTCCTTTTGGGTAGTTGGAATTTGGTCCCCGTCTGATCGCCAGAGTGTCCTTTGGATGTCATGATGATCACACGCCGAAGGGGAGGTCCAATTTTCTATGTCATTTACTATCCCGCCTCTAGTCTCGGGGATACCCCCTCCGTCTTCATTCTTCCTTAGCTCTTATTCCGATAGGGGTTGCACCTCTCTTGCTAGTAGGAGCCCCGTGGCACCTTCCCCACCTTTTCCTGTTTTGTTTTCATGGGGTGGAGTCAGTCTTGTTTGCCAAGTCTGGGAGTCGCTTAGGTGGCAGGTGTTGATGTGGATACAAGGCACATCACATCCTTCATCCTGGTGCTCGATCACTTGTAAATTCAAGTCCTACCTTGTCAAAGTTGGGCTTCTACCCAGTTTATCCTTTTCTCGATCCCTCCTTACCTTGGGGACGATTTTGATGTTGTTTCTCCTTCTAGCTTCCTTTGGGGATTCTCTCTCTCTTGGTTGGTCCTCTTGCTCGTGCTCCTAGTTGAAAAGGTCTCGTCTTGCGATTGTGGCGCAAGCCTGGGAGAAACCCTCATCCTCTGAAGGGTTCCAGGGCTTGTCTCATGAATCCTCCTTGATCCTTAGGCTTTCATTAGCTAACCATTCTGCCAACTTGTTGGCTGAGAGCTTCACATGTTTGGGTATGATCACTGGCATGGAGGCCAAAATTTGTTGATTGGCTTCCAAAATAGCCTCCATGCGCCAACTTTTTGTGATTTTCGATGTCGAGGAGCCATGTTTCAAGATTTTGAACATATTGATTATGCTATGAGAGTCACCTTCTATGATTATCTTGTCATAACCCTAGGCTGCGGCTACGCGAAGAACTTCTTTCAGCACCTGGAGTTTCGCGACATTGTTGTTAGTTATCCCCATTTGACCCCCATACATTTTCAAGATGCTACCTTTGTTGTTTCTAAAGACTCCGCAATACCCTCACTGACCCAAATTTCCTTTTGAGGCCCCATCAAAGTTCATCTTGAAAAACCTTTCTAGGGGGGTGTTCCACTGAGATGCCGAAGTTGGAGGGGCCTCTGTTGGATGATTCTTGAGGGAAGCAAGGTTGGCTATGAGGTTGAGGCCTTAGACTACTGATAGCTTGAATGGGCTAACTTGTGAGTCTTTGTCCTCCCAGGGTTGGGATAGAACCGTTTCTTGGACTGAGGTGAGAACCTTATTCCAGAGTTCTTCTGTAGGTAGGGCTTGGAGCTTGAAGACCCTATGGTTGTGCTCTTTCCAAGCTTCATAGGTAAGAGGTTCCAAGCTCTGTTGACTATGGGGTTTTGAGTTATTGTCATTGACCATTGTTCTATGGTGTCTCTTATGGAGTTCTTTTTGCAACCAAAGCGTCGAAGAGAAGTCCCAGGAGGGTCTAGAGGTTTTTCATGTAAATGCATGTATTTGAGAGGTGATCTGTTGTTTCCTCTTGCTCTTGGAAAAGAGGGCATCGAGAGGGGCCCTAGAATCCCCCTTTGCATAAATTGTCCTAAGTGAGAGATCTGTTTAGGGCAATCTGCCAAAGTAAGGTCCAAAATTTCAGCCAAAGGAAGGTCGAAAATTTCAGCCAAAGGTTTTGTTTCCAAACCTTGAGCCAGATCTGGGCTTGAGGAAGCTTGTTGTGCTGGGCTGCTATCTCATATGCTTCTTTATTTGTGAAGGCTTCAAAAGAGTTGTTTCCCCATCAAAGCCGGTCCTATTTTTCAGAGCTACGAATCCTCTTTTTACTGAGTGCCTCTAGGAAATCCTTTATGATGTTGATGTCTATTTCTCTAGTCTAGCCGTGGTAAGGGAGCCATTTCCTCTAACGACTAGGGTTTGTTTCTTTCGTCTAGTATTGAGCAACCCTAGACTTATTATGGGCTGTCATTCCATCTTGCTGTCTGAGAAGAGATGGTAGGTCTGTTATTCTGGGGATTTGTTGCTAAGAGTCCTCACAGAAAAGAGAAACCTTGTCATTGTTGATTTCCCAGAAGCAATTTTCTTGAACTAAGTGGCGGTTATGCCATGCTAGGTTCCATAGGCGCAAACCTAGAGGGGCATTATTCATTCTGATGATATGCCTGGTTTGTTGATTTTGGGCATATTTGATTTTCCAGAGACTGACCCATTAAGTTTGGGGATCAGTTATCCAACACCACCATATCTTAGCCCCGAGGGTTTGTATGAGAGTTTCTAGATCCCTCAATCCTAGACCTCCTTTCAATTTTGGAAGAAAAATTGTTTCCCACACCACTAATGCCCATTTTTTTTTTCAAGATGCCCCATAAGAAGTCTCTTTGTAGATTTCTTATCGCTCCGAGAATATATTTTGGAGCTACTATGACTGAGAGACGATATATGCGCATTGCTTGAAGGACTGACTTGATGAGGATGAGTCTGCTAGCTATATTCAGTGAACAGAAGGACTAATTGCCCAATTTTTTTTGCCATATTGTCTAGGAGTTCCTCCCAAAGTATTTTCTTGAAGGAGTTCTTTGTTAGGGGAACTCCTAGGTATTTTGACGGAATATTTCTTAGTTGGAACCCTAAGAGACCTGTTAGATGACACTAGATCGATCGAGGGGTGTTGAAGCAAAGGATGTTGGACTTCTCTTCGTTGACATACATCCCTGAGGCTTCTGAGAAGTCATGGAGGACTTACATAATTGTGAAGGCTTCCTTTAGAGTTGGAGAATCCATTGACTTTGTGTCATTCACAAATTGTTGATGCATGGTTGGAGATTCTTGTCTATGGAGAGAGAGCCCTTTACAGTTTCCTAGTGCCACTTCTGCCTTGATAGCCCTTCCCAAGCCTTCTTCCATCAAGATAAAGAGGAAGGGAGAGAGGGGGTCTCCCTGATGGATACCCCTAGTTGGGGAGAAGGTCGAGGAGGGGGAACCATTAAACAAGATAGAAAAAAAGGTCACGGAGATCAATGAGTTAACCTATTGTAACCAATTTTCATTGAAGCCAAAAGCGGTCAGGATGCCGAGGATGTAGTTCCAGTTCAATCTATCAAAGGCTTTTGAAAGGTCTAATTTGATGGGCATTCATGGTTTCTTGGAGGAATTAAGGGAGTGGATTAGGTCATGCGTTAGGATTATACTGTCTAGGATTTGTCTTCCTTCCACAAAACCTATTTGCTCTGGGGAGGAGGGATTTTAGCCTGCTCACAATGATTTTGGATATGATTTTGTAGATAAAATTGTAGAGAGCTATAGAGAAAAATTTGCTGGGGTTTTCTACTTTGTCTTCTTTAGGAATGAGAGTGAGGAAGGTAGAGTTGAAAGATGGGAGGACTTTTTAGTATTTTTTGGAGTCTTCCACTGCTTCCTAGACTTCGTTCTTTATTAACGGCCAATAGACTTGGTAGAAGTCCATTGTGAATCCGTCAGGTCTAGGAGATTTCCCTTTTGGCATCACCCAGATCACTTGCTCCACCTCTTCCATGGTGACTGGCCTCATCAGGGCTTCATTATGATTTTCATTTAACATTTTTGGAATATGCTAGGTAATATTTCTGATTCTATCCTTTCGATTCATCTGAGGTTCTTACATTAGAGCTCTATAGTATTGAAGAAGTTCTGATTGGATATCCTGGTGGTTGCTTAATTTGTTGCCTTGTTGGTCTTTTAGAGAGATAATTCAGTTCTGATGTCTTCGTTGGATCATCAAATTGTGGAAAAACTTTGAGTTTATCTCACCTTCATGTAGCCATAGGACTCTTGATTGTGTCTAGAGTATTTCCTCGTGCTTATCTCTAGTTGCTATTAAAATGGATCTATCTTTAAAAATATAGTAGGAAACAATTGTTTTTTTGGTGAAAATAGCTAAAGCCATAATGTTGGAAGTTTTTGATATATTTATATTTAAGAGGACTACTAAATGATTTTTTTCTATAGATCTTATGAAACAAACTGGAATACTATACATCATCGGATAATGTAATTTTGTTTTCATAAATAAAATTACAAAACTTTTTTCCTTGAAAAAAAAAGTGTGTATCATCATGTTAAGCATAATAAATACAAAATACATAAAATAACATGAAATCCTAAGAACATAAAATATTATAGGTAAGTGTTAGAAAAAACATTAAAATTAGGAATGAAGTTAGAGTTACCTACTACATTTTGGACATGTAAAAATCTTTTTTTTTATTTAAGAAGAAATTACATAATTTTTAAAATTCTTTCTTATGTAATTGTGAACTAAATTATAGTATTCAAACCAATACATTATAGTCTATACTTGTGTTTCATTGTGAACCCTACAATATTTCCATTTTAAACATTTTTCATTTATAAAAATTGTTTGAATTACAATTTAAAAAAAATCAAACTTTCAAACACTACAACGACATAATATATTGAAGTATGGCACCTACACATTATACATCAATTTCATACTTTGATAATATCATCTACAATCTTATCATTTTTCTTTTATGGAAAAAGTTGTCGTGCATTTCTTTAGAAGGGTGATAAAGACTAATACCACGAAATCTCAAGAATGTGAATAACTATTAAGAAAGAGATATGAAAAATCTAGTTTGGTTTAAAAAAAATTCATACCAAATTATTAAGGTACAAGACTAATTTTGATATAAGAATGCATGCAACGTAGACTTAGGCATGTAAAAAGTACCCATAATAGATAAGTTGATGTGCTATCACATATCATCAAGTTATTATGCTTTGTGACAACAAAACATTTTCAATGATGTATTTGGTTTGAGAAAATAAATAACATTTTAAAATTCTAATTCTTTGCCATATACAAGAAAGTTTTTTTTCCACGAATAATTTTTTTGGGCATTGAGAGAAACAAGGTCTAGTAATACCTCGTAAGACTAGTGGCATGAAACAACCTGCGACTAGTGAGAACACAAATTTCACTAATTCTTAAATAAGAATGAAACCTGGATGAAAGGACCAAAGTCCTCCCTAAACACTACTAAACCAGAGCATAAAATCTAAAATACAGGGGAGTTATAAGCATAGTCTATAAAAATTGAAAATTCAAAGATACTAATGTAAAACCCGAAAGATATCTTACCTTGAAAGATGTATGTGAAAGGTGTATGTGAGCATTGATAATGATATCTAAATGTTATATTTTTGAAAAAAGTATAAACATCCCCGTTGAAGCCATTACAAGTCCTTAAATGACATGGAGACCATATTAGTTGCAATACTCTGCTATCGAAAACTAATTCAAGCTATATGTTAGCTTTATTCTCTTGTTAAGCTCACAAATAATATATGCCATGTTGAGAACGACTTTGGCAAAATAGCTACCCACCAACACTAGCATTATTTTCTTGTAAAGTTCTGGTCCAAGATGCACCAGAATAACTCAAATTTAATATAATATATTTTCACATATATAAGAGACTTTGCGAGATTTTAATTTATTATGATATATCTTTAATAATTGAATAAATGAAATTTAAAGTTCAGTAAAAATAAATTATTTAAGACTTCTTTAAAACTATTTTGAATAGCCTCGGATGGGGTGACATGCGGAAATACCTTGCCACCTGGCTCTGTATGAGCCACATCATAAATGCTGATGGCTGCCACCCATCTTCTCCGCATTTGCGATGGTAGCCGACCATTACAGCTGCTATACAGAGGAGGGACTCCTCCCTCTCGCGAAAACTCTCGCTCATACCGCACTCAGCATGACAGGGTCTATGGATAGACAGGCGAATCCGGTTTTTGGCAATTTGTATTTTCGAGCGCTTGGACAGAGCTGGTTTGCTCTCGTTTTGGGCCTCCCCGTCGGTTGGGAACTCTGGTGCAGCTCTGGTTCCTTATCGTCTTGGCTCACTCTCGTTTTGTTGCATCCTCTCTGCATTGTTATATACCACTCGACAACCATGACCAGGAAGTGAGGTAGGCCTCGCCGTGGCTCGACCTGGTACACCCACAAAGAGCAGAGGCAAAGGAGGGAGAAACTGGAGCGTGCTCTGTCGATGGCGACCTTCATTCTCCGGAAGAGGGCTCACGCTGACCAATTGGCTCTACATGCCATTATTGCTGAGACTGGGACAGAGCGTAGTAGTCAAACCATGACAATTGAGCTTGGAAGCAGGCTGGAGGGTGGCACCGCGGATGAGTTTCCTACCTGCTATGTTGAAGAAACGTCGTTCGTGGAGGAATTCGTGACCACCCCAGAACCCCAAGCCATGGCGCCGGACTCCCAGGTTGGAAGCGGTTCTAAAGACGAGATGACAGAAGATTTCCCAGTGTGCATCGTTGAGGAGATACCGTGGACAGGTGACTATAGCTCCACCAGCCCTGCTGTGTAGGCAACGATCGAGGACGAAGCTCGGGACAAGACTTGCGCCGCAGGGAGCGTGGACGAGACCAGACCAGGGATGAAGAAGGAAGCAGTCGGTGCAGAACTGTCTGAGGTCGAAGCCAGAGCTGGGATGAACGTGGAAGCGGGGAACGTAATCTTCGACGACGCAGGTAATGACTTGCATGGTCCTTAACTCCGTGCAGAGCATCTGGCTCTGGTGTTCGAACTCCGAGGCCACATGGCAGACCAGGAGCACAGAGCCCTTCTCATGGGACAACGTCTGGACTTGCTCCTTGACGTGTACTCCAATGCTCCAGCAAAGAGGAAATGTCCATTCTATGCGCAACCATTCGCCATCCCAGCCAGGTCCACGTGGCAGACAGGCAAGGGCGACAAGTCACCGGGTATCTAGGTTCTCCTATGCTAGTTTGTTTTATGTTTAATCATGCTATTGCTACATGTGCACTTGACCTATGGCCATCTGCCCTGGTTTCCTTCGGGCAGGACAGAGGGCAAAACAATTTTCCAAACTGTACTGATTTCCGGTAAACCGACAACATTTTTGGTGGCTCAGAACTATATCTCTGTATATTTTGTCAATATTTCTCTGATAACTTAATATAGTAGGTTCTACTTTTTTACTTAAAAAAAAAAAAAAAACAAACTATTTTGAATATATATTTAAACAAGTTACTAAATATGTTTTTAAATATTGTACATTCTCTCTTTATATAAAATATTTGGGCCAACCCTAAGTTAAAATTGATTTGAAATAGATTTAGGGTTTAATATTTTCGAGTATGCAAGAGTGCTTCTTCACTAGTGAAAATTGTCAATTCACTACTTTCTAAATTTAGTTAATATTGGGTATAATATTTAAGTATTTTGTCGAATATGCTTATTTAGTATTTCAATGACTCATAAATATTTAGTTGAATATGTAAATTTTTTTTTTAATGAATGAAAATTGTCGTTCAATATCATACAAATTAAACATATGTAATCTTCTTATTATTACAAAATATATTTAGTTAAATAATTTTAGTGAATATATTTTGTTTAACCATTGTTATTGTTGTAAATTAGTTTGTTCAAATTATTACAAAATATATTTAGTTAAATAATTTTAGTGAATATATTTTGTTTAACCATTGTTATTGTTGTAAATTAGTTTGTTCAAAGACTAATAATGAATAATTCAAAAGATAATAACATCTAAACTATCAAAAGGATTTATAATTTAAAGTGTTAATATGGTTTTAATAAGGTATGATAGATTGATCGAAATTACTCAAATCAAATAAATAATTAAAAGTTTATGCAATTCAATTTGTAAATCTTTTTCAGTAATTTCCATATCAGGTTTTAGCTCCTTGCATTAAGGTGTAGCGTACAACAAAAACATCTAAATGAAATGACTTGTGAACACACTTAAAACCTGGCTTTCCATGCACACCACAATGTATTTGCACGTATGACTTGCATCATGCATATTTAAATATTTAGTTGGTTTAATGCATATGTCAAAATATATTTCTTGAAGTTTTATAGTTAAAATTTTGAAAATTTTAATGAACGTTCTTAAGGGGAGGTTCGTCTCGACACCTTCGTCGTCTGTCCAAACCCTATAAGAAGTTGTCATATGTTCCTCAATGATCAACCAATCTTCTATTTCGATGTGCCGTCTTCTTTGCCGACTCCAATTTGCGACTGTTCATCTTCGTCGACTCCAAATTGTATCTGTTAAATAAGTGGCCACTTCCACGTTTCTTCTTCATGGTCTGCCCTTTGTTTCGGCTCTCTCTCAGATGAACTGAAACTGAAAAACAACTTTGGGGTTCATTAACTGAAACTGAAAATAGCTCTGGGGTTCATGGTGGTCGTGGTAATATTATGTGATTTGGTGCCAGTCAATACATAAGGCATTGTAGTGGGATTCTACATACATACTTGGTGCCAGTCAATACAGACTTGCCCTCTAAAGTGCCAGTCAATACATACATACTTGGTGCCAGTCAATACAGACTTGCCCTCTAAGGATTTGGTGCCAGTCAATACAGACTTGCCCTCTAAAGTCTTCACTTGAGTGGGTGCTCCAATCTATAAACACTCTCAGAATCATTTGGGAACCTGACAGGCCTTCAATGTCTTTCCTTGCGTTGGTGCTCCACTCTGCATTTCCTTGCGTTGGTGCTCCACTCTGCAGACACTCCCATACTTAGTCAAGAATGTGATGGGGCCTCCAAAGTATTGACTTGACCGGGTGATCCACTCTATAGACGCTCCCAAAATAAGTTGCGAACCTGATGGGCCTTCCAAAGCCTTAACATGCATAAGTGCTCCATAATGCAGATGCTTCCAAATTCGATGGGAACCTCACGAGCCTCCAAAGTCTTGGCCTGGTTTGGTGCTCCACTTTGCAGAGGCTCCCAGACTCATTTCGAAACCTGATGGACCTCCAAAATCTTGACCTAGGTTGGTGCTCCACTCTGTAGACGCTCCCAGACTCGGTTGGGAACTTGATGGGGCTCCAATGCCTTCACTTGGCCTTGTGCCACACTCTGCAAACTCTCCCCATGGAATTTCATAGCAGGCTTCGCTCTGTGTTGGAAGATTTCTCTATTCCAAACTGGAGGAACCACATGGATCATTGTCCCTCTTACTTTTCCACCTAGAGATTTCAGAAATTGGGTGATTCGTGCAATGGTTGGATCACAAACATAATATAAAGCCACCACATCTTAGACGCGTGTTACTTGAAAATGTAGACAGTGTAAAAATTTGTTATATTAACCACCTGAACTATATACTGAAGTTTATTTTCCTTAAATATGTTGTTTTCTTAAGAAACAAAATGACAAATAACTTCCACAGACTCCCTCATCTTTTAGGTAAACTTAGTTAATCTGAAACACATATTTGATGTTTCAATCAATTAAATTAACCCTTCAATTCATCCAAATATATTGTTATAAATGCATTTGTTAAAATACGGGATGATTGACTTTACAATTTACCATCCATATGAACTTAAATTGATTGTGGTTCATACCATAGGTGGGGAAGTCCACGGTTAACTTCCCCACTTAGATTATATCTATGAAGATTAAAATCTCGAATGCACAATTAGATGACCTATCTATGAGTATTAGACACCTGAATAAAAAATTACAAACCTGAATCAAATGAGCTAGACAATATGTAATATTTTCCGATCTCATAACATTATTGATGAATTTATCTCCATGAGGATTAGATGGATAAAGATATCCAAAGCCTTCCATATTGACGTGCATCTCCTTAAGTTGTTACTTGAAGTAATATAACAACACCTTCATAAAATGCATTAGAGTAGCACCTCGAGCTCTCCAAGGTTAATTTTCAACATTAATTGTTAGCAAACAAAAACTAATCAACGTTAATTTTCTACATTAATTTTCAGCAAACAGGAACTGATTTGTGGATTGTAGAACTTAACTGTTGACGAGGGCTATAAATCTTTTCGGCTCTTTTTTGAGTGAGGGTGATCAAACAAATCATTTATCGATAGCCCTAGGCTACCGATCATATCCTATGGTTAATTCTCGGGTGAATTTAAATCAAAATACATGAAAGTAAGAGTTTGAAATAAAATATAAATGTTGTCCACGATTCACACAGGGGATCAATATTGTGACTAATGTAAGACATAATTGTATGCGTAGCAAGTGGCTCAGGTTCGAGCTAGGAAAACATGGTAATGCCCATATTTTGAGTATTTTCATATGGTCATGCTACTATGAGATAACCAACTGTCCATAGTGGGCGCCGAGGCATCATTTAGGGAATACACATTTATTTTCTCTAGAGTGAGCGAGAAATAAACTAAGTTGAAGTGAGGCTACGAGGGATTAGTAAGATGGATCCATTTTGGATGAGTCAAAGCATTAGAAAGATCGACATCCCCAACCACTCAAATAGTCCCTTAAAAATTCCAATGACCATCTTCTATATATGTTCTAAATTAATATATATTTGGTGGTAACTGAACTTCAAATCAATCTCATTGAAGTGCATAACTCCATAACTTTGATTTATAAGGTTGTCTTTGAGGGACAATGGTATCAATTCCTAATGGTGAGGGGCAATGTATGATGTTGACCCTTGTCCAACAACTCCCAAATTTACATCTCCTCATTTTCCAATGCAAAGGTTTTATGTGATGTGTCATTTTGTAAAACAAGTCCTTGTTGTAGGTTATTGCAGTGCTTGAGATAGTTTATATCGTAGACAAATTCATTCCACCCTATGACGTGGTAGGAGATGAAAGGAGATTCTCTCTCCGAAGCATATTTATCTCCATGTGGTAACAGAGTTGTGAAAAGAAAAAAAATATGAACACTTTCTAAAAATAAAAGGAAAAAATTCTCTCCACTAATAATGTGAGGAACGTAAGTTAAAATCATTTGACATTTCATTAACTTCAAAACATTTCGCTTTAAAATTTAATGCAAAAAATTTAAGAAAAAGAAAAACAAGTGGAATGAGCAACAATGCTGCTTAGTACTTGCCTCTTATGAAAAGTTTGAAAAAAAATACAACAATATTAGTTTACAAATGAATTACAACACATAATAAAAGCTTTTTGTTTTAATAATAAAAACAATTATTAAAAAGCCCTCGGGGGGGGGGGCAACTCAATTGGCAAGTGCCGTGAAAATGAAGTTCCATGAGGTTTCGAGTTCAACTCCCCCCGACTTACAATGTGTGCCGCGTAAGGGGCCTCGTGGGCACACCTGGAGGTTATAGTGGTAGCAGTTGGATAACACGTGCCCAACTAGTTGCTGATTCCTCCAGACATTAAAAAAAAAAAAAATTATTAAAAAAACCTACATTTTCAAAGAAATAATGCATAGTTCAAGAGCATAGTGATTTGAAACCTCTACTAATTAAAATGATCTTGATCTAAATCATATTCTTAATATTGTTATTGTTTGTGTAGGGTTATTAGTGACTAATAGACTTAATTCCAACTTTTCCCAATTAAACCTAAAGAAAATCAAAGTAGGCCAACCACACTTACTTACCACAATTTATAATAAATAGAAGTTGAAGGAACATTACTAGGGACTCTACAATCCAAGTAACACAATGAATGTAATTGACAAATGCAATGAAAGTGACTATATATTGTCAAAATGTGAAACCACAAAGTTCTCAAGGAAAATTGTGTGTTAAGGTCCCAAGGATCATGACAACCTAGCTTTAAATGTAGGTATGATTCTCTTAAAGACATAAATTGTGATTCTTGTTTTCTAGAATATTATGAATGTACATGACAACTAACTACACTTATTGCTTTTAATGATTATCAATTTTTATGTTATATTGTTAAGCATGAATGAGAATTTTGTACTGTAATTTAGGGAAATTTTAGTCTTAAGACTCTTGGACACTTACTAAGGTTGATGCTTCTTACCCTTTTGTCTAGAATGTTTTGAATGTATACATTTTGATTATCTTAATAGTTATCAAGAAAACCTCAGTTGCCTTATTCACATTTGAGTTGTAAGTCTATGATTAAGAGGAATGATTGCTATTCTCCTTAGTTGGGAGGGATAGTCAATAGGGTTTAGCTCAAGTAGTTGGGAGGAATGATTGCTAATCTCCTTAGCTATGTTCAATTCCCACACTCTACATGTTGAGTTCTTTTAATTGCATAAATTAAAAAATTTATTTTTTAATTTCATATTTATAAATAAAAATAAAACTTTTAACTTTAATTTTAGCATTTGGAATTGTCGTAGTCTAAATGTTCTACGAAATGACGATTTTTTCCGAGGACATTTGCCCCAAATCTGACGAGAAATTGTTAGATCTGTAGATTTGAGTTATTATTTCTGTATAATTCGAGTGCCCTAGAGGTTTTTTAGCATGATGAATCTATTTCTCCATTTAAAAATGGATTTTGAACAATAAAAAATAGTGATTCGTACAAATTTATATCACCGGATTTAAGTGGAAAAAAACATTTCATAGAACAACTAAATAACGCCTTTGGAATTAGTCTATTCTCAAATAGAAAAAACTAACATTTAAAAAAAAAATATAAATTAATTCATATAAACCATAGTAATAAAATAATTATAACAGCATACCGTTAATATTATAAAAATATCTTCCATCTCATTTTTCATTTTTCATTAGAGCGCTTGTGACCTAAATCTTAGGGACATACTAAGGAAAGAAAGACATGATTTTGCCTTGTTTTTTTTTATGTTTTTGGAGAAGTTAAGTTACTTTTGGTTTAAGAAGCTAGTTTAGAGTTTTTGTTGAATTTGTTGGTTTTTATTTTAATGATTTTTTTGGTTATAAAATATAATTTTATTTATATTATTTAGTTTCTAAAATAGAATATAACTTTTTAAAATCATTTTATAGTGAGAAAACAATTATTTTAAATTTATTTTTGTAAGTATAATTTTTATGATAATTTATATTTAAAAGGTATGTTTTGTAGTTAATAAATGTTGATCTTAGAGTTAAGGTAAAATTTTATTATTTAGTTTCTAAAATAGAATATAACTTTTTAAAATCATTTTATAGTGAGAAAACAATTATTTTAAATTTATTTTTGTAAGTATAATTTTTATGATAATTTTTATTATAATTTATACTTAAAAGGTATGTTTTGTAGTTAATAAATGTTGATCTTAGAGTTAAGGTAAAATTTTATTATTTAGTCTCTAAAATAGAATATAACTTTTTAAAATCATTTTATAGTGAGAAAAGAATTATTTTAAATTTATTTTTGTAAGTATAATTTTTATGATAATTTATACTTAAAAGGTATGTTTTGTAGTTAATAAATGTTGATCTTAGAGTTAAGGTAAAATTTTAATGTTTGAGTTAATTTAAGATTTTAATGTTTTAGTAATAAAATTATTACATTTAGTGTTAAAATTGTCTTTTTTAAGTTTTTTTTTTTTTTTTTTCAAGATATTTTCATAAAATTCAACGAGAAATGATTGGATATGTAAAGTTGAGTGGTCAATTCTGTATAATTCAAGTGTCTCAAGAGTTTTTCAACATGTTGAATCCATTTATGCATTAAAAAATGCAATTTAAAGAACAAAAAGTTATGATTTTGTGCAAAATAAAGTTTATGATAGTTCAATATTTTTACCACCCTTTCATTTTAGGCTTACATAAATTAATAGCCTATTAATTTTAGGTTAGAAAATTTATGAACTAAAAATGGGTATACTTGCATCACTCAAGTATATTAAATAAAATAACATTTAACTTATTAATTTAAACAAAATTAACTTAATAATAAATAAAAGAAAAAAATATTTTGCATAATATGATGATATTAAAAATATTTTTAAAGCTAAATTTAAAGAGAATTTATGGTGTTATAAAGAATTGGAGGATTAAAAAAATTAAGATATTATAAGGAGGTGGTCAACCCTAATCTTGAAGATCAAAAGTACCTCAAAAAAGAGAATTAATATTGGTATCAAAAGTCTCTTTATGTTTTGTCTAGCTTAAAGAAGAGAATCAATATTGCTAAAATAAGAACTAAATCTCATGAGTTGCATAGTGAAATAGACCTTGCACAATTCCCAAAACACCATGGCATGAAATAATCTCTCAGTGTTGTGACACCAAGAGGGTTGAAGATGAAAAACACTTTCTCCTAGAGTGCCCTGTCTATACCCAAATTAAATTTCAATTTCAAAATATTTGTCACAATACCAACCTAACATTCTAAGTCATCAAAACTATAGTGATCATGGAATGCTTCTCCTAATGCTTTTAAAGAAATCCCAATAATCTCTTACCTTTCTTAAGGTCTAATAGATCAATTTTGGTCTTTTGTGTACGTTAACCATCATCACAAACCAAAAATATTGGATTTAATATTGTTTAAGGATTAATTATCTTACATTTACAATTTAATGAATCTTACATATAAAAGTGTTTAAAAGATATTTCCGTTTCTCAAAATTAAGAAAACAAATTGATAAAAATTACTTGGGAATTGTGT
>ML785686.1:634824-675448 GCA_009831015.1 Picea engelmannii | reverse complement strand
GTGTCTTTGTTGCCAAAACATACATGAGAATACCCTGCTCGAAGGAAACCAGGGCTATTAAGCTAAAATGTTTCAAGGAGTGTGCCATAACTAGAAGTGTAAAAACTGAACAACTACCTAAACTTAAAACAATCGAGATACTTCTAACCAGAAACGTCAGTTGAACTAGTTGCCCGTGCGCTGCCGCTCGTTCCTCTTCTGTCGCCAGCCTGCTGGTAGCGAGTACGTCTGCATACACGTCGGACACTGCCACGGTGGAAGGTTCTGGGAGTGGGCCTCGAAGAGCATATCCAGCCTTTGGTCCATCCTGGCGAGACGAAAGACCTGGTCATCCATGAGACTCCTGAGCTCGAAGATGAGGGGAAGGTGCTCTAATTCGAAGAAGGATGTCTGTTCCATCCCACTGCTGCCGTTGGGTGCTTGTGCCGCGGAGTCCCTCGCTACATTGGTTGACGGCTTTGGTGGCTCCTCCCTCCTTGTGGTGCTGTCCCTTGCTGCTGTGGTCACTTGCTCCTCCGTCCCTGTGGTGCCTTCGGGAGGAATTTCCTCCTCCATGATGCAGGTTGGGAAGAAGTCCTCCGTGCTTTCGGTGGTTAGGCTCTGCAGGATGTCCCCTGGTGGGAGCGTGCCTTCCTTCTCTAATTCACAAGTGGGGTGGCTTTTCATTGCCTCTTCTAGACTAATTTTCTCAACGTACGCCATGGGAGGCATCCATGGCTTCTCTTTGCGTCGAGTGGCAGCTAAAGCGAGTGCTCGTTCAAATTTCCGATGGAGTTGGCATCGGGACTCAGGCATGTACCAGGCGGTCCCTCTGCGCGGTTTCCCTCTGAGTCTTGGCATTATGGAGATGCTGAAGGGGGCCCGAGCTCCTGTCGGATGGGCCTTTCCTCTCCCAAACTTCAGCGGGGCTCTGAATTGCTGCGCGGACGAAATGAACACTGCGAGGAACCAATGCTCCTCTTCCCAAATCGACTCCTTGATAAAACACCAATCTACCATGACCTCCAGCGCCATTAAGGCCGAGTGTTGAATGCTCTGTCGACTGGTACAGTTCTCTCGCGTGAGAGGGCTCATCAAATGGAGTTGGCTGGTGCGAGCCCTTGCGAATTAATAGTCGAGGGGTGCTCACCGGTTGATGCCATAAAGGAGCGTCCCGACGGCAGCCCGCGTGTCACCCCATCTGGGGAACAAGAATAAGAATGGTTACATAGGATAATTCTATTAAAAAAAATGACGAGTAAATAGTTTTCTAAGCTTTAAAATTTATGAGCAAATTTAAAATAAATAAAACCATATTAAAAATAAACTTTTAACTAAATTTAAAATGAGAATAAGATAACATTATTATTTTATAAAAAAAATTAGAAATATATTATATTATAATTAATTAAAAGAAATATTTATAAAATAGATAAAAAAGAAAATTATTTTATTTTTATATTAAATTTTAATTTTAAAATATTTATAATATTATTGATTTTTGCATATTAAAAATAAACTTTTAACACTAATTATAACTAAATTTAAAAAGAGAATAAGATAACATTATTATTTTATAAAAATGAAAATTAATTATAAAAATTAAAAATATATTGTATTATAATTAATTAAAAAAGACTTTTATAAAATAGATTTAAAAAAAATCATTTTACTTTAACATATTTTTTTATATTTTTATATTAAATTTTATAATTTCAAAATAATTATGATATTATTGATTTTTGTGATTTATAAATTAAAATAAATTAAAAAAAAATCATTATATTTTATATATTTTTATATTAAATTTTATAATTTCAAAATATTTATGATATTATTGATTTTTGTGATTTATTGATTTATAAAGAAAAATTAAAATATTTTTAATAAATATTAAAATAAGTCCATTAACTTTTACATTGTGTTAATTTAAAGTAATGGAACACAATACTCGTGATGTTTCATTATAAGTGTGACCAAGAATACAAAAGGAAAACTAGTAAAAAGCCACGTTGCACTTGCCACGATGTTCTGTAGCTAAAATAATCGTTAAACTTTAAATGCCAACACCGCTTGATTAGGGCCACTAACATCCACACATTCTCACCGTGGGATCGGGAAAGATGAGGATACATCCAACGGATGTAAAATTCAACAATTAATATGAGTTAGGAATGATTGTAATTTATTACGTCGAAGGCGTTCTTTAAGGGGAGGTTTTTCTCGCCCCTTCGTCATCTGTCCGCACCGTATAAACAAGTGCCACGTGCATATATTTACAACGTATCAACAAATGCTAGGTGTGTTTGTTTGCAACTGGATAGTTCTAACCTTCTTCCTCCACCGCCCTGCTACACCACCACCCTTATCATTCCTCTTAGATCTACAAGCCTATAAGGAGTATGGCCCGTTGTATTTGAGTTGCTTTATGATTTTCTTGGTTGCTGTTTGCAAGAGAAGGTTCTCTTGTGTGTCGAAAGATTCAGGCTCCTGAAAATTTCTGAGTATTTTCTTGTGTGTTAATTCTGCGAATTATAGCAATGGCCTCTACAGTTGCAGAGAATGGTCGCTAAGAAGGTGAAGGCTCCCAAGGAAAATAAGCCCAAGGCTCCCAAAGGCTCCAAGCCTGACCCTGGTCATCCTCCATACTTTCAAGTATAACTGGTTAAATGCTTTAATTTAGCGTTACATTTCTTTGCTTTCAGTCTGTGCATCTATTGGAGCATGGCTTGTTATGGAAGATCTTGTTATATAACTTTTTGATTATGGTTTTTTCAGATGATAAAAGAGGCGATCTCTGCCCTGAAGAATAAGGGAGATTCAATTCCCAGGGCCATCGCTAAATACATGGAGGAGAAGCACAAGGTGGTTATGCCCCCTAACTACAAGAAGATGCTTGTTGTGCAGATCAAGAAGCTTGTTTTGCCGACAAGCTTACTAAGGTGAAGGCTTCTTTCAAGCTGGCAGAGGGAGTCAAGAAGGTCCCTCTAAAGAAGCCCATGAAGCCTTAAGAGTGTGTGTCCAGAGGACACAATGGTGATCAAGGAAATCAAACATGAATATGTGGAAAGAACGCGATCTATGAGACAATTTTTAAATGGGAGAAGAAGAAGAAAACTATCATACCTAATGACAAGCCTAACAACATATTAACGACAGTGCGCATGAGGTACTGCGATTGAGATTTATGCATAAATCGTCTGATGATAATATCTCCTGGTCTATGTATCGTTGTTGCTAACAATATGCTTTTGTGGGATTCAAATACAATGATGACCCGGTCACTTCAATATCTGCTTATTTGAATGTATGGCGTCCGTACGTAGCTCCGGATGGTTATTTCTATGTCAACCAAATTTGGGCGATTAACGAGGCCCAAGATGGACCTATAGTGAATACACAGACCATAGAGGTTGGATGGACGATAAGTCGATAATATTTACTTTACACGTCTCGTCCATCTTTTTTATCATTAAATTTTCATTTTTAAAAGTCTTTAAATTTTTCTTCTATGAACACACATTTGCTTAATGTTTCTTAAGATTTTAAGATTTCTGTATGGGTGGAGTGTGAGTGTTTTTATGATGGATATGACAAAGTGTTCACTTGTTGGATGTTTCAAAACTACTTACAATTTATATTCAGAAAGACAAAACTTACACAATGGAACACCATATTCAAGTTAATGGAGGATGAAGAATATAATAGTTCCTCATTCAAGCGATAAAGACTAATGTTTAAGGAAACAAACACTAAATTAAATACTATTAACTAATAATCCATTCTTAAATGACTATTGCAAGTGTTTCCAGGAAGATATGGGGACAGTCCACCGAGGTTCTTTGTTTATTGGATGATAATTACATAGTTGGAAGTTTGGTTGATCTATTAGAAAAGCCTTCATGATGCAGATTGTTGATAACTGAGTGTTGATGCATAACAACAACTACAACAATGGTTGTTATGACTTAGATTGTCCAGGATTTGTGTTGGTTCCAGGCCACAACTCTCCTGGTGCACATGTGCAACCAGTATCAACGTATGGACAGACTTAGTATGAAACTCTCGTAACTCTTGAGAACCTCGTAAGAAATTTCTATTCTTATGTATTGATTTGATGGAAAAGTTTTCAAGAAGCTAATATAGGAAGTGAGAGAAGTACATGAAGCTGATTCGATGGTAAATGTTATTGGATGTACAAGAAGTGACATAAAATGTAGGCGTGGTATGGACTTTATTAGTCTAGAACCAACTTATAGGCTATTGGCCGGTCTCATTGTTCAATATTCTTGGTAAAGGTGCTCCCGTGGTGGATATTGGAGGCGTAGTTGGTTATTCCACAACACTCACAGGTACACAGTTGACTAAGACAAAGATGGGTAGCGATCACTTTCCTCAAAGAGGCTTCGATCATGCCGCATATACCCGCATTAAAGATATTACTACCCGTTCTGGGGCTGACATTTGTTTCCCCGAGGATAAAAAATATTACTAAAAATAATAAATCCATTTAAAAATGTGAGCAACCAATAGTTATTTTTAAAAATACTTCTTTTTAAAAAGGGATTATTATATTATCAACAAATTATGAGAAGAGTTGACTCTTCTTAATGAAACAAGGAAGAATCTATTTTTTTTTTACGCGTAGTCTAAACATTCGACTTTTTGGAGTTTTTATGGGTATATTTTCCGATCAATTTTTACTGAAATCCGACCAAAATTTGTTGGATCTCCAGATTTGAGAGATTCAGTCTGTATAATTTGAGTGTCCTAAGGGTTTTTCAGGGTGCTGAATCCATTTATGTAGTCAACAATGCAATTTAAATTACAAAAAATGGTGATTTCACCAATATTTATTTGGATGGCTTCCAGTGAAATAGTTAAAAAGTCAAATGTTTAGACAACGCCTTTTTTTAACACGTTTTACCAAACACTTGTTTTTAAATAGGGCTTATTATATTATCAACAAATTATGAGAAGTGTTGACTCTTCTTAATGAAACAAGGAAGAGCCTATTTTTTTAACATGTTTTACAAATTAAAAATATGGCATTGAAAGGAGAAAATAAAATGTTGAAAATTCATATTAAAATTGTAAGGAGTTTTATCGCCATATTAGAATTTATAGAATGAATTCTCATTTCCTTGAAAACAAATTTTCCTAAAGTGGAAAAAATAATATAGATTTTCTTAGAGTGAAGGGAAATAGGTAGAAACTATAGTTACAAAATTGAACAAGACTTGAGAGTAAGAGTTGAAATTGGACTCAACAAAAATCACTAAGTAGAATAATAAATATTTTCATGTTTAGGTATAAAAACTTATAAAGGTACTCGTTGATTTTCTCCTCTGGTTCGCAAGTAAACCTTGCAATCCTTAAAAAACTCCGGGCCAACACAAAAGCCATATTTTGAGACCCTCAATTACTTGAGCATCAAACTTGTTCCTCCCGAGTTGAAGTTGTCCGAAGCAAGTATGATTTTCTAGCAAATCAATTCATCTCGTTTCTATGAAAAGCAAAGTTTGACTAGGAAGTCCTCTATAAGTTGGCCAAGTTTTGTCACAAGACTTAAAAACCTTAGTTTTCTTCCTAAGAGAAAGAAGTATAATTTTTCCCAAGATCTAGAAATACTTTAATTGATGTGAGAATTTAAATTGACGCCAAAATAGACAACTCTCATGTTTACAAGTTTACAATTTTCACAATAATGCAACCAAATTTAGTTTTTTTAACTCATTGCATATTTAAAATATATTGTGAGGAATATCTAGGTCTTCCCTTTTTTGAGAAGATATATATATATATATATATATATCTGACAAATAATTAATGTAAAATTAATTCTAGCTAACATCAATGACATGGTTTTGTATTTATTAGTGATTAATGATGATAATAAAGGTTGTCATCTATTTTATTGCATTTTCATATCAAATTGTAATTAGATGATATCTAAATTTTTTGTTTTACGATATACTTGGAAAAAATTATACACTATTCATTTCTCTATATTATCTTTGTTTCATTGATTGTTCTCTCACTAAATATTATGATGGTCATAAAAACATATGTTACTTAGTTTTTTTCTGCGCTCCCTTTCCCCCACTTCGGGGGTATGCTAGTTTCTATTTGTCTTGGGCCAATTTTCCACAAAGTGAAAACCATATGACATGCTCTTGTTTGAGCGCATGATTGATCCGCGAAATTCAGGAGGGGGGTTTAGACGAAGAGGAGATTCACTTTTAGAGCAAAAAAGCTTTGATATGATGTGGATTATAGTAGAAAGAACAATTAAATAATAATTTATTATTTGATAGGATGTGAAGATACGAATTCAAGTAGGTGAGAGTACAATTTTTAATGCTATTTAAGAAAGAAATTGATGGTAATAATGAAAGACCACTTGACATTTTAATGTTTTTTCTTAATTTTTGATCTAACAAAAGGTACCAAAACCACATAAAAATTGTCATTTCAATATTCTCAATCAATGAAATAATAAATAATTAATTTTATAATACAATTAAAATTGTTATTTTTGAAGTTCTAATGTTAAACTTTGAAAGTTAACTTAAAAATTTGCCAACTAATTCAAAGTCAAAAGATTTTGACTTAAAAGCAATTACAATATATCTTGCCAAACGCAGTGCAATAAAGATGACACTTATAAGATATATAACCTTAAAGTAAATAGATAAGACCACCCTAAAATGAATGGATAAAACGAAAGATATCACTAAGATGTCACTTTCAAATACCAAAATTATGAATACACTTTCACATTACTATTTTGTCCATACAATACCTAAATGTACGAATATTTCTTATGATCATGACTTATTTGTTCGTATACCTGTATAAATGTTTTCCAACAGAAAATTACTCATTATATTATATATAATTGTATACAAAACAATGACATAACTTGTCCAAAAGTTAGTACCTACAACTCTCCCTGATATAACTGATGGAAGACACCCATATCTAGCACACAGGCTGAATGTTATGACAACCATTACATAACTCTAAGTCCACCAACTATCCACACTTATTCTTCCAAAAATGTGTAAACAAAAAACTATCTCTAATGATTTAGCAGGTTCTATTCATTTAAGTACTAATAATAACTTCAGAGATGGTCTAATATAGATTAAGGAACAGGATAGGACCCTCATTTCCTTCTTCCAATTGATTATATGTAATTTTTCCTTCTTGCATCTGAATAACCTTCTTGGATAGTAAATTTGCCTCCTTATTAAATTCTCAATAAATATGAGAGTAGCAGATTGATCTGAAAGTTTTGCTGAGATCTTTGATTCTGTCCTTCCAACAATCTAGGGAAATTACCTGCAATTTCCCTTTGAAATTTAACCAGTCAATTATTATTCTAGAGTCACCAAACACCTGTATATCAACAATATGCAACTGAGATGCCAGAAAAAGAGTTGCCCAGACTCCTAATAATTATGCCCTAGTATTGGTACCTGCGCCACAATTGAAAGTCCATTCGTAAACAATTTGATCATTAATCCTAATCACCCCCCTTGCACCACTCTGTTGTCCATTTGAGTGTGCTGCTCTATCAAACCAACCCACAATAGCCAAATCTTGGGATGATGTCTTAATGGATCGAACAATAGGCACCTTCTGAGAATATGAAAGTCTATCAATACCTCCAAGAGACTTGAATACTACAGAACATATAGAAGGAATCCCATTTTCAAAAATTACCTTGTTACGTTCCAACCAAACGTGCCAACTAATAATGGAGGGCATAGTAGGGTACTTAGGCTCCTACTTTATCCAAATTTCATAACAATCATTTAAATTATTCCCCTCCCAAACATTCCTTATATTTATCCCTCTTAGAGTTCTGCGCCATACTTGTTGAGTAAATATGCAATTTACCAACATATGCTTAACTATCTCTGGTTCCTTTGAACATAAATGAAAAATACTAAGCCCTTCCCATCCTTTACATTGTAAATTATCCCATGTAAGTATTTTGTTTTCCATAGATAATGAGATGAGAATTTTAATTTTTAGAGCTAAATACCAGGTCCAACATTTTCTCCTCCACCCAACAATACGTTGCTGCCAAATTTTTGAAGCTAAGGCACAATACACATTTTTGACAGATAGTATACCTAACTTATCACCCCCAATCCAGTTTAGCTCATCAGATTTGTCCTGTAGCTGAACCCCCGAGCCAATTAAAGCCCTGCAATATAAATCCCATTCCTTTGCCAAATCTCCGGTGAGACCAAGTTCGCCACTATCTTTCCACTGCGAGGAGATAGTGCCTGGCCGAATAATTCCTCTAGCATGATAGAGGAAGCTTATGTTCCTCTGCTGTAAAGAAAAAATGATTCTTGAGACAGAAAATAGGTGTTCCCGAGTCCCAGGATCATATATTTTCCTATTAAAACCAAATAACTAGACCCAAGACTCCAACTCAATCAATGTGTAATAAGATGTAATGACTTTAATAAATTTTTCCAGGTCTGTGAAGCAGAATTCATTCTATGAGTAGCCGATCTGAGCCAAGTTGCTATCGAACAGTAAGGGAGGTATTTGTCTTTTATGACCCTATGTAAGATACCATCCTTCATCAACACATGCCACAAAGAGTTAGCCGCCAACGCTCTATTAAAAATAAATATGTTCCGTAAACCCCAACCACCAAAAAGCTTTGGTTTTTCAATTTTCTCCTATCTACAAAGTTGAAGATGTTGTTTTTCACTACATCTTGACCAAAGGAAACTAAACATTAATTGTCTAATCTTGTTGAGAACAGAAACAAGAATAACAACCAAGGCCATCCAATAAACCGGTTGACTTTCAAGTACAACTTTAATAAGAACATAGCGCCCACCTAGAGAAAGCCACCTATTACACCAATGACCAATCCTTTTTTCAAATTTTGCAATTAGCCATCTACAATCTTCAGCCTTGTATTTTGCAGACTTTAGAAAGTATCCAAGATATCTAAATCCTTCAGAGAGGTCAACAAAGTTGTATGGGAAGACTTCTTTGAAAATTTCTAAATCCTCCCCTTGAATGCCAGAATGATGAAAGGTTGACTTTGTTAGATTTAACAACATACCCGTCGCTCTACCAAAGATATTTATAATATTATCAATCTCCTTCCATTCCTAAAGTGAAGCCCTAGTCATAATAAGTACATCATCCATAAAAAAAATGGAGAATCTTTACTAATATGGAGACCTTCATGCCCATCAGCTTCCCTTCAACTTGGCCTTTCTTTAGAAGCAGACTAAGACCTTCCATCACTAAAATAAACAACAACAGAGATAGGGGCATCCTTGTCTCAATCCTCTGCCACTTTGGAAAAAATAAGTAGTCTCCCCATTTATCATAATTGCATATGACGCACTGATCACACAACTCATTATCCAATTGGTGGTCAATAGACCAAATCCTGTTTGTATTAAGGTCAATCTTAAAAAATCCCAAGTAATACAGTCATATGCCTTCTTTAAGTCAAGATTCAAAATTAAAGCCTTCAAATTTTTCATCTTGATACTATGCAAACATTCCTGGGCCGTGCCAATGGCATCCATAATCTGTCTTCCCTTTAAAAACCCCAATTTCTCTCCAGACAGAGTCCGAAAGAGAATAGGTTTAATCCTATTTGAAATGATTTTTGCTATAAGTTTATAGCACAAATTACACAAGGCTATAGGTCTAAAGTCTCCAAACGAAGAAGGTTTGTTGACTTTTGGAATGAGGTCCAGAAAAGTCGAATTTAAAGCTCTTACCACTTCACCTCTATTCTTGGAATCCTCAACAACCTCCAACAAATCATCCCCTACCAAATCAAAGAAGTGAATGAAGAACTTGACTGTCCAACCATCAGGACCTGGAATTTTGTCCTTTACAAAAACTTTGAGAACATCCCATAATTCCTCCTTGGTACAGGGTCTTTCAAGAAGCAAAGTATCCTCCTCATTGACTAAACATGGATAAAGTCTGGCTGATAAAACCTGATCAGTAATAGAAGAGTGGTCTGAATCCTCAAAAAAACTTTTGAAATATCTGTTTGCCTCTTTTTTAAGAGTCTCTTGTCCAAAATGGACCTGCTCGTTCTCATCCATAACTTCCCAAACATGTTTGTTGTTCCTTCTAAAAATGGCAATTTGATGAAAATTTTTCGTGTTTTGATCTCTTCTTTTAATCCAATTCGCTCTGCTCCGCTGTCTCCAAAGTTCCTCTTCTGCCAAAAGAAATTTATTTTGCTCTTCCTCTAAAGACTTTATGTGGCAGTCAACTTCTAGTCTCCTCACACCCCAAGATTTCTCTTGATATGAGGCCTGGAGATCCTCCTCCAACTTTTCTAATTTTAGATGTTTCCACAATCTTTGTTGCTTTGCCCATAATTTTACTCATTGTTTTAACATTTTCAATTTCCAAACTAGTCTTCGTTGTACCCCAGATTCTTGTAAAAATTGTTGATCATGCCAGACTTCATGAACTATACGAGAGAAATCTTCTTCTCTCAACCACATCAGATTTAATTTGAAAGGATAGACTATAGTATGAATGCTATTTTCTAGTTGCAAGATAACAGGAGCATGATCCGATAGATATGGATAGGAAACCCAAGACCTATAACTACCAACATTGCTCAAGAGATCTTCAAACAAATAATCCCGATCCAATCTTTTAGAGATACACTCAGCTCCAGATCTTCCATTCCGCCATGTTGGAACTACTTCATTTGGTAATATATCAACAAGCATATTTCCTTGAAATAGATCTTTAAAATACCCTGCCAATTGATCAAAATAAGTTGAATCTCCATAAACCTCACCAACATTAACTGTGAAATTAAAATCCCCCGCTACTATCAGATTTTTATGGGCTAGCATACCCCTATTGACCACCTTGTCCCAATAAGATTTTCTGTCTGAACAAGGTCCATAAAAATTTAAAAGAGAGAGCGTCCTTTTATTTTCATAACATGTACCTGTCATAAAAATACGACCACAACTTAAGTAAGGAACTAGATCAAACTTATTTGGATCCCATGTCACTAGTATTCCCCCAGACTTACCAACCGAGCTAACATCACATGCTAACCAAGCAGGTCGAAAAGAATTCATGAAATCTCTAGCCTTCTTTTCATCAACCAAAGTTTCTTGTAGAAAAATAATATCAGGATTTGTCCTATTTAACAGTCTACGCATGAAAGCAGATTTTAGGGCGCCCCCACCCCTATGATATTTAAAGAGAGCAAGATCATTATTTTTCCCTGGATATGAATTTCATGCCTCTAAGCACCCCATTATTAGAGAAGTTGTTAAATTGAAAAACATGAGTAGTTGAAACAAATTCTTCTTTTTTGCGAGCACTCCTGGTTTTAATAGGAGAGAATTCATAGTTCAAACCCCTCGACTAGGAAAATTCCTTCCCAGAACCCTCCCCAGTCCTTTCAAAAGATCCAGAATCTCCAATAGGCCCCATTCCTCTAACTACCGACCTCCCCTGATATGTAAGGATAGGTGTAGGAGACAAAGTTTCTCTGTAAGAAGGAAATAATGTATCCATAACAACACCAAGAGAAATTTCTCCTAGTTCAGGTTCCCTAAATCCTGGAAGGATGCTTCTATCCCCCATAGGCTCACTGGATATACTTCTTTCTCCCCAGATTTCCACATTCACAATAGAAGTATTAACTAGTTAAAAGTAACTATCCCTCCCGGGCTCACTGGAGATACCCCTTTCTCCTCGAGAATCCACAAACACAGTAGAGGTAGTATTCAGTTCCCCCTCCCTTGCCCGGATAAGAGGGGTCAACCCCAAGTGTATTAATTCCTTCCCAGTCCGATAATATACCACCAGAGGTTACCTATGTGTTCCCCGTTTCCAGCACCAAGGAGGAATCCAGGGAATCACGCTCCCAAGCCGACAACGAATAAAAAAGAGAAGGGTAGAATGATTTTAAATTACTCGTAACAATGTCTAAAGACACATACGGTCTATCCTCCTCCGCAACTGAGTTAAAAGTGCCAAGTTCAAAAGATTCCACCTCTGAAGAAACTTCACGAGCTGATTTTCTGAGCATGGAGGCTTTCGACTCCTCCTCCTCCACTTAACCCTGACAATCCCTTCTCAAGTGACCCATCCTTCGGCAAAAAGTGCATCTAAACGAGATTCCAAGATAATCCAGTCTTTGGCTCACTGTATGGCCCCTCTAGACTATCTCTAAAAACTCCAATAACCTAGAATGAATATCAATCTCAACTAGAACCTTACCCATTCTCTTGTTAGGTGCCTTTAAAGAGTGTTCATCAACTTTAATAAACTGCCCGAGCTCATTACCTATGTCTTCTATAGCCTTAACATTCTAAAGCTGTAACAACATCCCAGGTAAGATAATCCAAAGATGATGATACTGAAAATAATCATTTGCAGGATCAAAATAGACCCTCCAATGTTTTAACATCCAATTGCTATCATCAATGACCCAAATCTGATCCATCAGTAATAGGGTATCTTCTGGCGTTTTGAATAGCAACCTGAACCAACCCCTCGCCAGGAACACAACTTCTAGAGCATAGCCCAACATGGGAGTCCAAGTGGACATTACCCAGGCTGGTAATGATTTTTTTCATAAGGAGCGGTAGGAAAGACGTCCCACCAATGCACAAAGAGCTAGATTTTAATTTTCCTCTAAACCACTGTCTGCACCCATGACCATCCTATGCTTTGATCTATTTGAGTTCTATGGTTTTTTCTGCGCTCCTTTTCCATGCTGAGCCATGTGCTCCTTTCCTCCTAGGTTTAAATGGCTACAAGTCCTCCCTAAAACATCTTGTCCTCCAACAAGGTTTACTGTGTCTGCTCTCTATCTTTGGGAAGAGCCTCCGGGTAAGGTTTCTGAAGAGAACCGAGATACAATGATAAACTCGTCTCTAACTACCAAAGGAGGCTTAGTTAACCGTGTCGTATCTACCAGCTTTGAGCTATTAAAACTGGTACCTGCACTGAGTGTGTCAGTCGAGGAAAATAAACCAGCTCTATTCCAGAGAGCCTCGTCAACCACACCCATAAGTGCTTTGATCTCAACTTCCATGCAAAAATTTTTGAAGCCTAATAACACACTGCCACCCAAACTCAAATACTCCCCTCACCAGACTATTAATAGACACAACTTACGAGAAATAAGAACAACATTTCATACCTCAGTGCTCGATGTAAATACACACCCATAAAATCTATGACTAAAGGGACTTGGAAGGAAGGTAGGATCCCCACTAAACTAACACCTAAAAACGCTGAAAGACAACTACCTAAACTAACTAGAGAGGTCTGCCACCTAAAATATAGTCTCGTCCAAGTAGCGCCAACTTCCAGAGTGAACTAATGGCATCTAAGACCGCCTAAGTAGAGCCTGAGTATCGATTGCACCCCCCGACCACCAATGTATATAGTTGTAGGTTTCCACATGCCCCCCATCCACCACTGCATGTAGTTGCAGGTTTCCACATGCTCCCATCTGCCATTGTAGGTAGTTGCAGGTTTCCACATGCTCCCATCTGCCATTGTAGGTAGTTGCAAGTCCCTCGGATCATTATGCGTAAGATTGCATCATCTGTTTTCTTTAAAGCAATCCATTTGTCAAAATTATTCCCGCAGTATGAGTTTGACAGAGAATAATCCAACAAAACTTCATTTATCCACCAACTATTGCTCTTAAAACTCTGTTTTACGTAGTTGTTCCAACATAAAAATTTCTCAATTATATTAAAATATAATTTGCTTCACTTGGCAAGGTTACAAAAGCTCTTTCCTTCAAGATAAGTATCATGTATCTAGTAGTGATCTATATCCCTTTATAGAAAGAGGAATATAAAATCCATACATTAATCCTCAATGAGGTATACAATAAAATGGGAGTAAAGATAAGTAAACAATAAAGTCCAAAAATATACTGACAATCACATTACTGTATCTATTTCCAGATTACAAAATGAGTAAAAGCTGTAAATAGATATCGGCCTCAATATTTCTTAGATGAAAAAAGTTAATAGAAATATAGGAAGTGTGTAGTTCCCTCATGCTCATCTAGCTAGTGATTATAAGTGAATATGCCAAGTTGTTTCTGGAGAGCAGTCTTTGAGAGGGCATCCACTTCCTTGTTGTGCTCCCAAAAAGTATGCTTGTAACTGATGTTCCTGAAAGATGTGTGCAACTCTCTAAATCTGTCCATCCAGCCCAGAAGTGAGGAGACCTAGAGCTTTCCTTTATGGTTTAACCAGTCAATAACAATTTTTGAATCCACAATGATTTGTATATCCTCAATATTTAGTTTGGATTCCAAATGGAGTGTTGCCTAAACCCTAAGTAGTTCCTCCCTAGTATTGGTACTAGGACCACAGTTGAATGTCCAACTATAATATGAGTTCTTAGAAATCCTTAGTAAGACTCCTGCACTGATTTGATGACCATATGATTGAGCAACACCATCGAACCATCATGTAGTCAAACCCTCTATGATATGTGTCTTTAATTTTAATTTGATAATTGTCTGTCTCGAGTGAGCAACTTTCCAATTTGAGTACATACCAAGAGTTTTATAGACCACTGTTGTTGGGGAAGGCACCCCGTTTTCAAATACTTTGTTGTTTCTTTCCAGCCATACAAACCAACAAATTATTGGAAGAAGAGCTAAATGTGATCTCTCTGTTTTTCTCCAGTTATCAAAACAGTCTAGAAGAGTAATCCGGTCCCAAACCTGTCTTGTGAAAGGGAAACTGACAAAGAGATGTGACATTGTCTTGGCCTCCCTGGAGCAGAGTTGGAAGATGCTGGGTCCAACCCAACCTTTTCTTTGAAGTGTGTCCCAGGTAAGTATTCTATTTTCAATATCTATCTAGATAAAAAGTCTAATTTTCTGTGGAATGTTCAATGTCCGAAGTTTTCTTCTCCAGCCAACCGTAGTATGTAGACAAAGTGCATTTGTGATAGCTGTGTAAAGGTTATGAACAGAGAGACGACCCAAAAA
Source organism: Picea engelmannii (assembly GCA_009831015.1). Lineage (NCBI taxonomy): Eukaryota > Viridiplantae > Streptophyta > Pinopsida > Pinales > Pinaceae > Picea > Picea engelmannii. The sequence goes on along the minus strand of ML785686.1, from coordinate 660,438 downwards.
GTCACCCCCTGTCCAAAATATCTTGTCCTCTTTGTCAAGAAGCAATATACTAGAGCTCGTGAGATCCCTGCAAAACTTGTCCCACTCCAATGCTAGATCGACTGGGAGGCCAATTTCTACGCTAGATTTCCAGCAATTCGAAATGTATCCAAGTATGGAGCTATCTTTTACTTGGAATAAGTAGTTGATATTTGAATCGTGTAACAAATTTAGAAGCTGGGGAGATAAAATGGAGGAGGCCCCTAGTCCCAAAATGCGATCCTTACCAATAATGATAGAATGTCCAAACCACAGAATCCAAGAGAGCCAATGTGTGATCAGAAAAGCCGATCTTACAAGATTTGTCCAAGTATGCGATGCCGATCTTGCAACGTTTGGTTCCGATCTAAACCAAGTGGCCACCAAACGGTGTGGGAGATACTTATCTTTAATGAAAATGTGCCATATCCGCTCTTTGGTTAGCACAGGCCAGAGGGCATTTGCAGCCAAAGCTTTATTAAAGTGTAGAATGTTTCTAAGTCCCCAACCTCCCTTTTGTTTTGGCTTAGCTAAAGCAACCCGTCCAAAGGAAATTGAAAGTTAATTTTCTGAGCTTGTGAAGTACAGTGACATGTATCGCTGCTAAGGTCATCTAGTAGACTGGATGCCCTTCCAATACTGCTTTGATAAGAGTATAACGACCTCCTAAGGAGAGCCAATGGTTGCACTAGTGTCCAATTCTTTTTTCCACCTTAGCCACCAACCAATTCCAATTAGAGATTTTGTATGAGTCCACTTTATATGATATCCAATATAGTTGAGACCTGTGGAGAGCCGCATAAAAGTACGGGGAAATATTTCTTTTAGTTGAGTCAATGACTGTTCTCGGAGGTTGGAAAAATGGAAAGTCGATTTGGACCAATTTATTTGCAAACCAGTGGCCCTACAAAAGGTGTGTAAGATGCTCTGGATTTCCTCCCATTCCTGAAAGGATTCATTTGTCATAATAAGGATGTCATCAACAAACAACAGATGTAATATCTTTACAAGCCTGAATACTTTAACTCCTGATAGCTTTCCTTGCAACTGTCCAAGTTTTAGGAGTAAGCTTAAACCTTCCATAACTAGAATGAACAATAGAGGGGAGAGAAAACAACTCTGCCTCAGTCCTCTACCACTATGAAAGAAGGGTGAAGTTTCCCCAATAACAAGAATAGAGAAAGTTTCACTCGATACAAAATTCATGATCCACTTGATGGTTGTCAAACTGTAACCTGATTGAACCAAAATCAAATGTAGGAAGTCCCAATCAATGCAGTCGAATGATTTTTTGAGATCAAGTTTCAGAATTAGAGCCTTTGAGTTTTTTGCCTCAATGTTGTGTAGACATTCTTGTACCATGCCGATGGCATCTAATATCTGTCTACCTTTTAAGAAGCCCAATTGGTCGACCGACAGGGATCTTGAGAGGACAAGATTTAGTCGATTTACAATAATCTTTGAGATCAGTTTGTAGCACAAGTTGCAAAGTGAAATTGGTTTGTAATCACCAAAATATGTAGGTTTATTTTCTTTTGGAATCAGAGTCAGGAAAGTTGAATTTAAAGAGCCAGACACTTTTCCCCTCAATCTAGAATCTTCTACCATTTCTAGAAGATCATCGCCAACTAGCTCAAAGAAATAGAGAAAGAATTCGACTGTCCAGTCATCCGGGCCTGGGATTTTATCTTTGGAAAAAGACTTTAAGACATCTCTAACTTCCTATAGTGAGCAAGGACTGTCCAATAGGTAAGTGTCCTCCAATGTAACCGAACGAGGGAAAATACCAACTAACCTAACCGAATCTTGAAGTATAGTATGTTCAGTTGCCCCATAGAAAGATTTGTAATGGCTTGTTGTTGCTGTTTTTAAAGCCTGTTGTCCCTTGTGGATGATTCCAGAATCATCAATGATTTCCTAGATATGCTTTTTATTTTTGCTGGAGCTTGCAAAGTGATGATTTTTTTTTTTTGTATTTTGATCACTGCATTTAATCTAGATAGCTGCGTTGGCACCACATAGCCTCTTTTTCCAGTAGGATCTGGTTCCATTTAGATTCCAAGAGTTTCATAGTGTTATCCCTGCCGTGTTGTCCTCCACCTTGTAGGCCCGCTTGTAGGAAGGCCAATAGTTCAGACTCCAACACTTTAAGTCTGTACAATTTTTGTATTCTGAGTTTTTTGCCCAATGATTTACTCGATGCTTAAGACTTTTAAGCTTCCAGACCAGTCTTTTTTGTGAATCCAGCTCGGTCAAAAAGTTTGGATCTTTCCAAACATCTAAAACAATAGAATTGAAATCAGCCTCAAGAAGCCAACTCGAGTTGAATTTGAATGGAAATTCTTTCAGAAACGGTTGAGATTCTGGTTGAAGAAGGATCAGGGCATGATCTGAGAAGAATGGAATTTCTACCCAAGTCCTTATCTTGCATGTTATCACACTAAGTTGCCTTGGGTTTTTTAGTTTGTTTCCATATTTTCCTAAGCCTTAGATTTTAATTTTTTAAATTTCACCCCTTTTAAAATTGTGTTTGTTAGGACCCCCTTGATAAATAAAGTGTTGAGTCATGATTTATGTTTTGATCCTCATGTGAATTTGCACTTAGGACCGTTTTTGTTCATGACTTAACTTTGATCCCCCCTCATGATTTGTCACTAGGATCGATCCTCTCCACAAATAGATTGATTTGACAAACCATTTTCCTCATTCATGCCCTCGTAGCCATGCCTTGCTGTCCTTTGCTTACCTGTCCAATAATTTTTTGAGATGGAGCGTTGCCCACTCATCAAGAGTTTCTGTAGTGCCTTTCTCATTCATCATTTTCCACCTTAAGTTATGATTACAACACTGATGTCATATTCCTTGTTTTCAGCGCCAGTAGTTGGTTAAAAGATGCCTTCAATATCTCGTATTTACGAGCTCTGATAATGGTTTTGAAAAACTCAAGATTGCTGCGCTGTGCAAACTCCCAGTTCTGACAGTTTGGCATCAGTGCTACCAGATCTGATGCTGAGGTAGATTCAAAGGCTGGGATGTTCGTGACTTCTTCCTGAAATCTCGTCGAGGCTTCAAACAAATTTTTATTCCACAGGTATCCCGTGTTTCCTCCTTTGCACATAATTTTCAAAGAGAGTTAGCGCTCAGAGTTTTGGATTATCGGGCTTGCATAGTCAAAGGAGACCTTTCCTCACACCTTTCTTTCCTTGTCTCCTCTCCTTTCAAACCTATAAATTTCACTACCTGTATGTCGAATTTTGATACATCCGCCCACCATAGCTACTAAGCTCACATCATCTAAACAGTTCTATCCTTTGCATACACAATGCGCTACCTATAGGCTTTGCTTAACCACACTATGTCTCCCCTACTGCCTTTGACACTTGAGACAATCATTTTCTACCCAGTTTCAAAGGCCAATTACAGAGTACCCTCTCATTGTATAAGTGTTCAATACTTGCACAAATCCAAGGGAGGGATTTCCACAACCAAGTTTAGCTTACTAGCAATCAATCTGGTTTAAGGGAAGTTCTTGTAAAAGTGCAGCCTTGTTCATTTGAAGCTTGACTTTAGGTCCTCCTGGTCATTACCACCCCATAGCCATAAGAAGCTCCCATTCTAAGCTATGGAGACTCCTCAGATGAAGAAGTCACACAAGGGGGGAAAGGTAGTTAGAATTGAACCTGTGGATATGCATCTTTTTGAGACAGAGCCCATGGCAAGATAAGTTTTTCAAAGAGTGGGATGCCTCTCTTTCTTCCAAAATATGAAAAGAGGTCATCCTGAGGTGACAATGCAGTTTGCCTTACATTTTGATGGCCGAAAGACCAAGGTAGGGGATTTAGAATTCGAGGTGACTGAGGCCTCTATTTCAGCTGCAACAGGAATCCCTATCACAGGTGAGAAATGGTTTAAATCCATGGCTTTGAATGCATCCTATGCCAAATATTTCCTTAAGCCTGGACATCAAGATAGTGATTTGTCTAAAGGTGTGCCAAGGAATCAATTGATTGAGCAGTTTGACTAGATATTGAGGATTATTCAGAGATACTTTACATGTGAAGGGAGGTTCAACACATTATACCAGTACCATATAAGGCTTCTGCTGCATTTTACTGGTAACATTGAAATGAATATTCCCTACTATTTTCTAAGGAGCATAGGTAAGATGTCAGACAAAATTCAATCCAAATCTAAGGATGTGGATACTAGCATCTTCCACTTTGGATTGATTATAATGCTAGTTTCTGAAGAACTGGGTAAGAAAGATATCTCATGGGAACATTTTGTTATTGCTTCTCACTTCAAGTTGGATATAGCAGCTACTCCTCAATCGAAGAAAGCAATCCCTTTATCATTCACCAGTGCTACTAAAGCAGGTACCAACAAGAAGAGAAAGGGAAGAGTTCATGTTCAAGATTCATAGGCCAACAAGGAGATCACAGGAACTGAGGAGGAATCTTGTCATTCCCCACAGAGATATTTTTCACCCCCTCCTCCACCAGAGTTAGAAGAAGTTCCTTCTACTATTAAAACTGCAACAAAGAAAGGGAAGAAGCTACACTTCTCCTCATCTCCTCTAGAATCCAGTAGCAAGGTCAAGAAACCTTTCATAAGATCATTAGCTCCCAAAGAGGTTTTTGAAGAACAGTGCCTACCAAAAGCCTCTATCCTAAAAAAGAAGAAAGGTAAAGGCATTGAAAGGCCAGTAGTGAAGAAAGAAGAAACCCTTGTGCAAAAGAAGAAAGATAAAGGAAAAGGTATCAAGAAGCCTGATGAGATAGACAAGGCAATTCCTATGCAGCAGGAAGAGGAGACCATGAAAAAACTTGTTGAGACTGTTCATGTCACTACTCCACCTGACAACCAGACATTCAAAAGATTAATCAGGCAACTTAGGGATGATAGGAAGGAGGTGGCTCAGTTGAAAGCAGAAGCCATGTATGACAAGGTTAAGATGAAAGAAATCATAGATGGCTACAACCACACTCTTGACCTAGCAAGGTTTGCAACAAGAAAGGCCCAACCTCTCCATAGGCAGCTCAAAAACCTTTACAGACAGAACAGAGACTTTCAGTCTCAAAATAGAAAGCTCGAAGCAGATTTGCAACATTTTCAAGATGAAGTGGCTCAAAGGAACCTGCAGGTATTGGTTGAAGCTGCTATTGAAAAGGAGACATCAACAACCAAGGAGAGCATAACACCATTGAAGAAGCCTGTCACTGCTAAAAGGAAGAAGCCTGTTGATCCAAAGGAAGATCCTCCTTCTCCAAGAAAGAGTGTCAGGTTAAGTGTCAGGGTAACAAAGTAGCTGGTGAAAGGTGAGCCCATTTTTGAGGATGGTTCCTTTTTGTGAGGATAAACTGTTGTTGAAACACTACCTCTGCCACCTATATAGGCTTCTAAGTTCTCACCGTTTGGATTTTTGGGATTTTTATGAGGAATTAACTCCTTCGACAGTAATAGTGCAGACATTCCGTAGCGCTATGGCGCTACATAATAGTCTATTTTTGGTGTTCCATTGGTTTTCTACCTACAATGCTGCCGAATCACCTAAATCTAATGGTGCTTCTACTACTCAAGGTTGATACTCCTTCTGCACATGTCCAAGTGGAGGTGCTGCGTATTTTGATGGCGCTACGTAAAATTTCCACAGAGACACACAACGAGCACTACCTAAATTCTCTACCAAATTTCTGGCAGAGACATAATTTACACAAAGACGCACCAGAGTGGTGCTACTGAAATTTGCTACCTAAATTTCCGCAAAGACTGAAGTCTGCACAGAGGATAAAAAAATTTGGCGCTACCTATTTTGCTACCTGTCTAGTTTGAGGTTGCACTACAAAGTCTCATGAAATTTGGTGAAGACATTACGAAGTGTGCTACTCAGAATGCTACCCAAAGATGCTACCAACATATACAAGGAATCTAGGAGGGTCGAGCTAACAACTTTTGGATAAGCTGATGATGGAGAGAATTGCAGAAACAACAGTTGGCAACATGATGAAAACCACATGCCCCTGAAAGTCACATGGAAAACAAGGAATTGCGCACCAAAGGGGGATCAAGTTAGTTTGAAGATTGGTTGGATTAGTCACCAAGACTTTCCTATTTTATAGCATAGGTTGTTAGTCAAGTTGTTAGATGAAATACATTCTTAGAGATTTTCATGGGAAGAAGGCTAGCTCGCACCTCCAACTGTTGCCTCCCTCTTTGTTATAAATAGATATATGAAATGCTTTAGTAGGTTCGAATGGTTGATCAAGGCTCCCTCATACTGTAATATTTTGATGAAGTTACTGCGAACTGGTTATGTACTTGACTGAAGATATCTTGGTTAATAGAAATCAACTTCTCTTTCTAGCTTATTTTCTTCTGATGCTAAAGTGTTCATGCTTTGAATGATTCACATGAATGATTGTGGTGATATTATGGTGTATGTTTGATTATTATATTATCATGATGTTTCTTTAGTGTCCTTAAGTTCTAAACTCAAGAAGATCTTGTGTTAAGAATCTTTATTCCTTAGATTGTTTGCAGACCTGATGTTTACAACAACCCCTACATTCCTCCCACTGAAGTCTTCCCTCTGTTCATACTTACTCCCAATTATTGATCGAATTTAGCCAAGACCTTGATTTCTCATGCATGCTATCCCTGATTTTTGAGTTGGAACATTATCATCTTGAGTCTTATCCATTTGACCCCTCAAAACCCTTTTACATTCACATATAACCTGATGGGTACTGAGCTTGCCTTCCAAGCAATATGAAGGTGATTCTTAGTGCTAAAATTCTTGGCGCCATTGCCGGGGAATGATTTGAAGACATTTCCCTGGGATAGAAGGACAAAGTTTACTAGTTCTGAAGGTGCATTAGAACTTAGTATCTTGAAGATTGTAGATTGCACCTGGTGATTCGATTGTTTCAGCTCTGGTGATTAATGGAAAACATACGATATCAAATCCACAACTACCTTTGGTTCCATCTGAGGCTGACCCAGAGAAAATAATAAAGAAGGGAAAAGCTTCCCAATTTTTTTTTTTTTTGGTTGCTGCTACAATTTCTTCTGGTTAGTTGCCTGATTCCACTCTTTATACTCCAGTTGTTATATCAAGTAAGCTTTCATTACCTTCTGTTGAAGTATCTAAGAAACTTGATTTTGAAGAGTTTCTTGTCGAATAATCCTCCTTTGAAACTGATTTGAAAGAATAAAGCATTGACATTCTTTCTTCCCCTGACATTGAAAAGTGTTTCAGCCTTGATAGTCTTGAAGATTTTCCTACTTTAGGCTTTGCTACCCCTCCTTCTGTTAAAATTTCTGCTGCCAAAGAAAAGGAAACCCCATTCTCTTTACAAACTTGACCATCTTCTTCCAAGACTCAGCGTTCTGCTGTGAAAAGTGAATTTTCTCCTTCATACATTCCTTTTTCTCCTAAACTGCGCACAGTCAAGTCCCCTTCTCCTCCTTGTTCACCAAGAGTTCAAAACCAAATGGCAGTTGTTAACCCCCCTGCAAATAGGATGGATGCCATAGTGGCTGTAAGATATGCCCCACTTGTCTTACCCCAGCCAGTGAATGCTCTTCCTCTTGGAGGTTATTTGAAATACATGCCCAAATTCATGGGAGAAGAATATATAACTGCTAAGGAACATCTTGCTGCATTCTACAGTTACGCAGACAATCAAAACATTGAAAATGAGGATGTGTGGATGAGGGTCTTGGTCCAAAGCCTTTTTGGTGAGGCTAGGAAGTGGTTTAGGGGTTTGGCCCCTGGATCCATTAATGGGATTGAGGCATTAGACAATTCCTTTTTGAGACACTGGGGAGACAAATTTTTTTATTTTTATTATATCACAGAATTTGGATCTTTAAGGAGGAAAGAGGGAGAATCTGTCTCTGACTTCTCTAAAAGATTCAACAAAATGTACAATAAGATCCCTGCTGAGATAAAGCCAACATACACCTCTGCTAAAATCACTTACGCCAGTGCCTTTGACCCCGAGTTTTGCCTTTTACTCAGAGAAAGAAGATCAACCTCCTTAGTTCATATGCAAGATGTAGCCTTGGAGGTAGAATCCAATATAGTGGCTTATGATAAAATTAAGGGGAAATCTGACAAGGATAGGAGAAAAAACAGAGCTGAAGCTTCAACTTCCGACTCCCCTGTTGTCCATTCTCAAGTAGATGAGCTAACCAAGTTAGTAAAATCCCTTTCTACTGAGATTGAGAAATTAAAATCGGAAGGGAAACAAACATATAGAAATACTCAAAACGCTGATAACATAGGTAACTTTAGGAGACCCAACAATACTCTCCAGATCCTTCCAAGATACCCTAGAAACAGAGACAGAGAGGACCAAAGGGTACAAACTCCTTTACAGAACAATCTTGTTGTTGATGAAGAAGGAGAGGAAGAAGAAGTTGATCCTGAGATTCATTGCTTGGGTGACACATCACCATCCCCTCACTTGACTCAATCTTCATATGAACAATCATTGATGGACATTCAAATCAATGAATTAAGTAAGGGAGAGAAACCAAAAGGAAGTCCTTCTAGATATAATCTGAGATCCAAAAAGAATGAGGAAAAAACTGATGCTTCTGACCAGCCAGCTCAAAAGGAAAACTCTGCCAAAGCTGTGACAGTTGGCAATACAGAAAAAGAAAGTCAAATTCCCAAAGCACTAATAAAAAATCCTACCCATGAAGATAGGGAGATCCTGAAATCCTCACCTCCTTTCAGTTTTGAGAATTAGATCCAAAAAATCAAGATTCCGGTACCCTTTTTGGAACTGATAAAAAATGAAGAATTTAAAAAATACCTCTCCAAAATGCTACAGCCTGAATCTTCTCCAAATGCCACTGACTCAGTAAATCTGCAAGATGAAAAACCAGTAGTCATTTTAGTCCCTTTGATAGAAGACAGAGATGACTCATCCCCTCCCTTTTATACATCACTAAATATACATGATAAGGTGTTGCATAATTGTTTGATGGATTCATGGGCATCCCACAATCTCATGCCAAAAACTGTTATGGATGAACTTGGATTAGAAGTCACAAAGACCTATCATGACTTATATTCTTTTGACTCTAGGAAAGCAAAATGCCCGGGGGTCATCAAGGATCTGGTTGTGACTTTATTTCAGCTGCCCATGAAAAGTGTACTTATGGATGTCGTGGTAGTTGATGTTCCCCCCAAGTTTGGAATGCTTTTGTGAAGATCCTGGATAAAAAGACTTGGGGGAACCTTGCAGATGGACTTATCATATGCTACTATTCCTGTGTTTGGGGGGGAGCATAGAAGACTTTACAGGGAAGCACAACTGGCTTACATTATTAGTTATGAAGAAAACCCCACTAATCATCCTGTTTTTTCTCTTGATACTGATTTGATATCCAACATTTTGCAGCTCACTGATGTTCCCAAAAATCCTCTTGAAATCAGAAAATAGTCTATTGCCTTTTGTGAGGAGCCTCCTCTAACCACCTCTGTTTGGAAGATGTTCTTTGATGGAGACTCTTCTAAGGAGGGTGTTGGTGCTGGAGTGGTTTTTGTCTCACCAGCTCAAGAGACTATATCTTTGTCATACAAACTAGAATTTGAAACTACTAATAATGTGGCAGAGTATGAAGCCCTTGTCTTGTGGCTTAGGGATGCTAAAGACATGGGGATATAAGAGATATCGGTATTTGGGAATGCTGAATTGATTGTCCATCAAGTAAAAAACCTTTACCAGACTAAGCACCCTAAGCTCAGATCTTATATAAATGAAGTATGGGACTTGGTGGACAGTTTTTTCTCATCTTTTAACATTTCATTTATTTCACAAGAAGAGAATTCTGTGGCTGTATCAGCAAGCAATTTCAGAGTACCCTTACCACCTAAACTCAAGTATGACGTAGAAGTCAAATACAAGCCTTCTATACCGGACAATGTCAAATATTGGAAGGTGTTTGAAGATGATCTTGAACTTAAAAAATTCCTCGAGACTGTTGATGAATTTTCTGCATTACACATTGATCATGATCATGATTCTGAAATTAATCCACATGATGATGTTTTCCTTAATAAAATTTCTAATCATCATATTGTGCAACTACCTAGCAACCACATTCCAAAAGGACTAGTTCCTTTGGAAATATTATTTGATGGAAATGATGTGGCAGTAAAGGGAAAGGTGTCCACCGATGATGCTGATATAACTGAGTGCAATTTGGGCACATAAAAGGATCCAAAATATGTCAAGTTGTCAAGAAGAATATCAAGAGAGAAAAGGGTAGAATATACTGAGTTGTTAAGGGAATTTGATGATGTATTCGCTTGGACTTATGAAGATCTTAGAACTTATGACACAAGCATTATAGAACACAAGATTCCATTAAAAGAAGAGACCAAACCCTTCGAGAAAAAGTTGAGGCAAATCAATCCTATGTTGCTGCCGGTCATGGAAAAGGAGGTAAAAAAGATTTTAGATGCAAAAATTGTTATTCCTTTGAGGTATTCTGAATGGGTGGCCAATTTGGTCCCTGTGAGAAAAAAGAATGGAGAAATCAGACTTTGTGTCGATTTTTGAAATCTGAACAAAAGCTCTAAAAAGGATAATTACCCTTTACCCAAGATGGAGCACATATTATAGAGGGTGACAGGTGTAGCCAGGATGTCCATGGTTGATGGTTTTCCTGGCTACAATCAGATTTCTGTTTTTCCAGAAGATAGAGAGAAGATGACTTTTACCACTCCTTGGGGTACATTCATGTACGCCAAGATGCCCTTTGGTTTGATGAACACAGGGGTGACCTTTCAGTGAGCTATGGACATAGCATTTATTGGAGAGAAGGACAAGTTTGTTGTTATTTATTTAGATGACATAACAATGTTCTCTCAATCTGATAAAGAACACTGTGATCATTTAAGAAAGGTTTTCTTGAAATGTAGAAAATTTGGTCTCTTTTTGAATCCAAAAAAATCATTGTTTGCCATGAAAGAGGGAAAATTATTGGGGCATATTGTGTCAGCTGAAGGGGTAAGGATTGATTCCAGCAGGGTTGAAGCTATACAAACATTGTCACTTCCTAGTTCCAAAAAAGAGGTTCAATCTTTTCTGGGAAAAAATATTTTTTTGAGAAGGTCTGTGTCAAATTTTGCTGAGTTGGTTAAGTATATCACAACCATGTTGAGGAAAGGTAGTGAAATTAAATGGACTGCTAAGTCCTGTAATTCTTTTGATCAGATAAAGAAAGCTTTGACTGAAGCCCCGGTCCTTATCAGCCCAGACTACTCCAAGGATTTTCTTATTTTTTCTTTCTTTTCTTTTGATACAATAACAACTGTTTTATTGCAGAAGAACACTGAAGGCTTAGAGAAGCCCATTGCCTTTTTCAACAGGGCATTGAGAGATGCTGAATTAAAATATGACATCATGGATAAGCAAGCCTATGAATTGGTTAAAGCTCTCAAGTCCTTCAGAGTTTATGTGCTGCATTCAAGAGTCATCGCCTATGTCCCATCAGCTGCTGTAAAAGTAATTCTTATTTAGCCTGATATAGACGAAAAATGAAGCAAGTGGATTGCTAAAATCCTTGAATTCGATTTGGAAATTAAGCCTACCAAATTGGTTAAAGGCCAGGGTTTAACCAAGCTGTTGGTTGAATCAAATTGCTCAACATTGGGGGTAAATTTCATCAACTCATGTTTAGAAAATCAACAGGCTGAATTGACTGATAAAGGCCCTCAAGTCACCCCTGCATTGGCAAATTGCAGCTGGTACAAGGGCATTATATTTTTTCTACAGAATTTACAGCTCCCAGATGGTATGGAAAGGAACAAGGTGAGAGCCTTAAAACTCAAATCAATAAAATACTGCCTTGTTGATCAAGTTTTGTATTGGAAAGAACCATTAGGAGTGCTTTTGAGGTGCCTAGATCCAGAAGAAGCCCAAAACATTATGTCTGATTTTCATGACAGTTTATGTCGGGGAAATCATTATTGGAGAACCACGACATACAAGATCCTCAGGGATGGGTACGTCTAGCCTAGTTTGTTCACCGATGTTTGTGCTAAAATAAGAGCCCGTGTTAAATGTCATAAATTCTCTGGAAAGGAACAACTCAAGTCTTTGCCATTAAAGCCTGAGGCAACTTTAGGACCCTTTCAACAATGGGGCCTAGATTTTATCGGGGAAATTCATCCCGCTTCCAATGGTCAACATAGATGGATCTTGATTGCTACAGATTACTTTACTAAGTGGATAGAAGCTATCCCTACAAGGAATGCTTCCCACAAAGTGATCATTGGTTTCCTTGAGGATATTATAGCAAGGTTTGGGTGTCTGAACAGAATCATCACTGATAATGCCGCATCTTTCAAGGTTGAACCATTGATTCAGTTCAATGAACAGTTTGGAATCACATTAGTTCACTCTACCCCTTACTACCCTAAAGGGAATGGGCTTGCAAAATCCTCAAATATAAGCCTTATAAAGATCATTAAAAATCTCTTAGAGGAGAAAAAAAAGGCATGGGACTCAAAACTCAAGTTTTCTTTGTGGGCTGTCAGAGTGAAGACAAAGAGGTCCCTGGGACTTTCCCCTTTCCAGCTGGTGTATGGAGTTGAGGTCATTTTCCCTTCTCATCTTGCCTTACCTGTGGCTAAATTCTTCCAATATTACCAAGGGGAGCCTGATCATATGATCAGAAGGATTCAACAGTTGGTTGAAGTGTAGCAGACTCGAGAGCAACTTGTATATAAAGCACATGATCATCAACTGAAGATCAAGCAGGCGTTCAACAAGAAAGTGAACAAAGAGGATTTTCAACAGGGCGATCTGGTGCTCAAGTGGGATGCACCGAAGCAAGATAAAGGCAAGAAAGATAATTTTGAAGCTTTATGGATTTGTCCCTTCAAAATATCTGAGGTATTCTCTAATAACACTTTCAAGTTGCAGAATATGGAGAATGAAGAAGTTTTTGGTGGCCTTGTCAATGGGCATTTTCTGAAAAAGTACTTTGCTTGAGCCTTGAGTGGCTATTCATGCCCTTGTAAATATCATCTTTATTTTATTTTTGTTTCAATAATTGACCCCATAGCCCTAGGATAAGGCACTAAATCTACTCATTCTTGGTAGCCCGCAGGGGGCATGCCATCCCCTGTGGAGCCAATGTTATCACACTAAGTTGCCTTGGGTTTTTTTAGTTTGTTTCCATCTTTTCCTAAGCCTTAGATTTTAATTTTTTTAAATTTCACCCCTTTTAAAATTGTGTTTGTTAGGACCCCCTTCATAAATAAATTGTTGAGTCATGACTTATGTTTTGATCCTCATGTAAATTTGCACTTAGGACCCTTTTTGTTCATGACTTAACTTTGATCCCCCCTCATGATTTGTCACTAGGATCGATCCTCTCCATGAATAGATTGATTTGACAAACCATTTTCCTCATTCATGCCCTCATAGCCATGCCTTGCTATCCTTTGCTTACCTGTCCAATCATTTTTTGAAATGGAGCGCTGCCCACTCATCAAGAGTTTCCGTAGTGCCTTTCCCGTTCATCATTTTCCACTTTGAGTTATGATTACAACGCTGATGTCATCTTCCTTGTTTTCAGCATCAGGAGTTGGTTAAAAGATGCCTTCAAGATCTCGTATTTACGATCTCTGATAATGGTTTGAGATTTTGAAAAACTCAAGATTGTTGCGTTGCACAAACTCCTAGTTCTGACCAATCGACAACAGTGCTACCAGATCCGATGCTGAGGTAGATTCAAAGGTCAGGACGTTCGTGACTTCTTCCTGAAATCTCGCTGAGGCTTCAAACAATTTTTTATTCCACAGGTATCCCGTGTTTCCTCCTTTGCACATAATTTTCAAAGAGAGTTAGCGCTCAAATTTTTGGATTATCGGGCTTGCATAATCGAAGGAGACCTTTCCTCACACCATTATATCCTTGTCTCCTCTCCTGTCAAACCTATAAATTTCACTACCTGCATGTCGAAGTCTGATACATCCGCCCACCATAGCTATTGAGCTCACAACATATAAACAGTTCTATCCTCTACATACACAATGCGCTACCTAGAGGCGCTGCTTAACCACACTGTGTCTCCCCTGCTTCCTTTGACACTTGAGTCAGTCGTTTTCTACCCAGTTTCAAAGGCCAATTATAGAGTACCCTCTCATTGTCTAAGTGTTCAATACCTGTACAAATCCAAGGGAGGGATTTCCATAGCCAAGTTTAGCTTACTAGCAATTAGTCTGGTTTAAGGGAAGTTCTCGTAAAAGTGCAACCTTGTCCATTTGAAGCTTGAATTTAGGTCCTCCTGGTCATTACCACCCCATATCCATAAGAATCTCCCGTCCTAAGCTATGGAGACTCCTCATATTAAGAAGTCACACAAGGGGGGAAAGGTAGTTAGAATTGAATCTGTGGATATGCATCTTTTTGAGACAAATCCCATGGCAAGAGAAGTTTTTCAAAGAGTGGGATGCCTCTCTTTCTACCAGAATATGTGAAGAGGTCATCCTGAGGTGACAAGGCAGTTTTCCTTACATTTTGATGGCCGGAAGACCAAGGTAGGGTATTTAGAATTCGAGGTGACTGAGGCCTCTATTTCAGCTGCAACAGGAATCCTTATCAGAGGTGAGAAATGGTTTAAAGCCATGGATTTGAATGCAGCCTATGCCAAAGATTTCCTTAAGCCTGAACATCAAGCTAGTGATTTGTATAAAGTTGTGCCAAGGAATCAACTGATTGAGTAGTTTGACAAGATATTGAGGATTATTCAGAGATACTTTACATGTGAAGGGAGGTTCAACACATTATACCAGTACCATATAAGGCTTCTGCTGCATTTTACTGGTAAAATTGAAATGAATATTCCCTACTATTTGCTAAGGAGCATAGGTAAGATGTTAGATAGGATTCAATCCAAATATAAGGATGTGGATACTAACATCTTCCACTCTGGATTGCTTAGAATGCTAGTTTCTAAAGAACTGGGTAAGAAATATATCTCATGGGAACATTTTGTTATTGCTTCTCACTTCAAGTTGGATATAGCAGCTACTCCTCAATTGCAGAAAGAAATCCCTTTATCATCCACTAGTGCTTCTAAAGCATGTACCAACAAGAAGAGAAAGGGCATAGTTCTTGTTCAAGATTTAGAGGTCATCAAGGAGATCACATGAACTGAGGAGGAAGTTTGTCATTCCCCACAGAGAGATTTTTCACCCCCTCCTCCACCAGAGTTAGAAGAAGTTCCTTCTTCTACTAAAACTGTAGCAAAGAAAGGGAAGAAGCTACACTTCTCCTCATCTCCTCCAGTAGCCAGTGGCAAGGTCAAGAAACCTTTCACAAGATCATCAACTCCCAAAGAGGTTTCTGAAGAACAATCCCTACCAAAAGCCTCTATCCTAAAAAAGAAGAAAGGTAAAGGCATTGAAAAGCCAATGGAGAAGAAAGAAGAAACCCCTGTGCAAAAGAAGAAAGATAAAGGCAAAGGTATCAAGAAGCCTGATGAGATAGACAAGGCAATTCCTATGCAACATGAACAAGAGACCATGAAAAAACCTGTTGAGAATGTTCATGTCACTACACCACTTGACAGCCATACATTCAAAAGATTAATCAAGAATCTTAGGGATTCTAGGAAGGAGGTGGCTCAATTGAAAGAAGAAGCCATGTCTGACAGGGTTAATATGAAAGAACTCATAGATGGCTACAACCACACTCTTGACCTAGCAAGTTTTGTAGCAAGAAAGGCCCAGCCTCTCCATAGACATCTCAAAAACCTTTATAGGCAGAATAGAGACTTTCAGTCTTAGAACAGAAAGCTCAAAGTAGATTTGCAACATTTTCAAGATGAAGTGGCTCAAAGGAACCTGCAGGTATTGGTTGAAGCTGCTATTGAAAAGGAGACATCAACAACCAAGGAGAGCATAGCTCCATTGAAGCAGCCTGTCATTGCTAAAAGGAAGAAGCCTATTGAGCCAAAGGAAGATCCTCCTTCTCCAAGAAAGAGTGTCAGGTTAAGTGTCAGGGTAACGAAGCAGCTGGTGAAAGGTGAGCCCATTTTTTAGGATGGTTCCTTTTTATGAGGATAAACTGTTGTTGAAACAATACCTCTGCCACCTATACAGGCTTCTAAGTGCTTTCCGTTCAAAGTTTTGGGCTTTTTATGAGGAATTAACTCCTTTGGCAGTAATAGTGCAGACATTCCATAGCGCTATGGCGCTACGAAATAGTCTATTTTTGGTGTTCCACTAGTTTGCTACCTACAATGCTGCCGAATCACCTAAAGATAATGGTGCTGCTACTACTCAAGGTTGTTACTTGTTATGCACATGTCAAAGTGGAGGTGCTACATATTTTTATGGCGCTACGTAAATTTTTCACAGAGAAACACAATGGGCGCTACCTAAATTCTCTATCGAATTTCTGGCAGAGACGAAATTTGCACAGAGACGCACCAGAGTGGCGCTACCGAATTTTGCTACCTAAATTTCTGCTGAGACTGAAGTCTGCATAGAGGATACAAAGATTTGGCGCTACCTATTTTTCTACCTATCTAGTTTGATGTTTTTCTACAGAGTCTCATGAAATTTGGTGAAGACATTACGAAGTGCACTACTCAGAATGCTACCCAAATATGCTACCAACAGATACCAAGAATCCAGGAGGGCCGAGCTAATAACTTTTGGATAAGCTGATGATGAAGAGAATTGCAGAAACAATAGTTGGCAGCATGATGACAGCCACATGCCCCTGAAAGACACATGGAAAACAAGGAATTGCGCACCAAAGGGGGATCAAGTTAGTTTGAAGATTGGTTGGATTAGTCACCAACACTTTCCTATTTTATAGCATAGGTTGTTAGTCAAGTTGTTAGATGAAATAAATTCTTAGAGATTTTCATGGGAAGAAGGCCAACTCGCACCTCCAGCTGTTGCCTCCCTCTTTGTTATAAATAGATAGATGAAATGCTTTAGTAGGTTCGAATGGTTGATCAAGGCTCCCTCATACTGTAATATTTTGATGAAGTTACTGTGAACTGGTTATGTACTTGACTGAAGATATCTTGGTTAATAGAAATCAACTTCTCTTTCCAGCTTATTTGCTTCTGATGCTAAAGTGTTCATGCTTTGAATGATTCACATGAATGATTGTGGTGATATTATGGTGTATGTTTGATTATTATATTACCATGATGTTTCTTTAGTGTCCTTAAGTTCTGAACTCAAGAAGATCTTGTGTTAAGAATCTTTCTTCCTTAGGTTGTTTGCAGACTTGATGTTTACAACAACCCCTACATTCCTCCCACTAAAGTATTCCCTCTATTCATACTTACTCCCAATTACTGATCGAAGTTAGCCAAGACCTTGATTGCTCGTGCATGCTAGCCTTGATTTCTGAGTTGGAACATTATCATCTTGAGTCTTATCCATTTGACCCCTCAAAACCCTTTTACATTCACATATAACCTGATGGGTACTGGGCTTGCCTTCCAAGCAATCTGAAGGTGATTCCTAGTGCTAACATTGCCATCCTGTAAGGCTAAGTCTTCAGTGAGTAAGAGTTGATCTAGTCTTTTAGAGATAGATTTCGACCCTGAGCGACCATTGCGCCACGTAGGAACAATATCATCCGGAAGAAAGTCCAGTAAATGATGATCTTGAAAGAGAGTGCCAAAATAACCAACCAATGGATCCAATGATGCCGCTGAACCCCAAATTTCTCCAGCATTAGTAGTGAAGTTTATATCCCCAAAAACAATGAGATTGGTCTGATAAAAAAGTCCATTGGCTACTACGTTATCCAAAAAGAGTTTTTTGTCAGTGCAAGGACCATACATATTTATCAACATGATCGAATGATCATTCCAGAGGTTGGTACCTATCAAGAGGATACCAACACAACGAAGGTAAGGTGCTAGAGTAAACTTCAATGGATTCCATGAAACTGCAAGTCCTCCCGAAGTGCCCGAAGAGCTAGCTGTACAAGTATGCCAATTTGGATAGAATTTGTTCAAGAAGGTTCTAGCATTTGTGCCGTCAACTAAGGTTTCTTGTAGGAAAATAATATCCATAGTAGTCTTGTTGAGCAGACATCTGAAGGAGGCCAATTTGAGGGTCCCGCCCACCCCTCTAATATTGAGTGAGAGCATAATCATGTTTTTTCTCTTGCAATGGCTTTAATGCCTCTAAGCGCCCCAAGATCAATGTGTGGAGAAGGTAGAGTAGCTAGTGGTTTATCAGAGGAGATTGCTTTGCGGAGAGCATTCCTTGTTTTGATAGGTGAAAGTTCAAATCCCCTCCCCTTTGACCAATAGTAATCTTTTTCCAATTCCTCCCCATAAAATCCAGATAAATTCGGTTCCAAGTCCTTCACTTATGGACGAAAGATAGATTTACCAGAATAAATAGGTAGAGGTATAGGGGAGATTGCTTCCCTGTAAGACGAAACCAGACTGTCCAGGATAGCACCAAGGGAGCTATCCCCAGGCTCCAGTTCTTTGTGGCCCACAACAATATCCCCCGACGGCTCTATAGACTTGCCTTCTCGTCCAAAAATAGTCTCTAAAGAGGAAGTAGTGGAGTTTTTAGCAATGGGAAGGACTAGAGGAGTCTCACGCAAGGGGGGGTAGGGGACCCGAGGAATCAAGGGAGATGGGGAGGTGGTGGAGTGTACTCGAAGAGTTTCGCCCGAAGGGTGAAAAGGTGGTCGAGAGAGAAAAAGACCAGGTTGGGTAGTAGACTGTATCCCAGTCCTCAGAGATGTGTCAACAATGTTTGTTGTCACAACAAAAGTCTCCCTCGCTGGTGAAGAGTCCAATGATTGAGTGGATGGGGCACCCATAACAAAAGTAGAGGAGTAGTCTAACCGATCCCTTTCCCATGCAGTCAACGAGAAATATAATGATGGGCATATATTTTTCAACTTACCAGTTAATGAGTCCAGAACTTTAGTGTTGACCTCACCAGCAAAATTAGGAGGAGTGGTTTGTGTGTAATCGCCCGGAGATTCTAGTTTGTTCAATAGCTCGAGCATTGTCTCCTCCGACTGCTCATCCTCCACCCTGCCCAGACAATTTCTGCACAGATGTCTAGTCTGTCTGCAAAAGGTACATCTAAATGGAATACCCAAATAATCCAGGTTCTGACAGATGGTGTGCCTGCGCCATTCTATGTCAAGAGAATCTTACAAACCTTCATGTATGTCTAGTTCTATCAATATCTTGGCCACCTTTTTGATAGGTGCTGCTAGATCTTTCAAATCCACACTGATAACCCTCCCAAGGGTATTACTTATAGCCTCTAGATATTTTGTATTCCAAAGATAAAATGGTAAACCAGGTAAGAGAACCTAGAGGTGGCGCTGGCGAAAATAGTCTTGGGTGGGCTTAAAGCTGATACACCACCTTTTCATCATAAGGATGCCTCCATCTAGCAACCATAGGCCACCTAGGATCAATACCATGTCTTTTGGGGAGCGAAAATGGAAGCAAGACCAACCTCTCGCCAAATAAGATATCTCAGGTGTATAGCCAATTAGTGGCCACCAAGTCGTCTGTGCCCAGATTGCAATGTCTATTTTGCAGAGATGACGGTAGGAGGGTCTGCCAACCAGTGAACACATAACCATTGTGACAGTGTCTTCCAGGCCAATGTCATCACCGAGTACCATCCTTTTCTTTGTTTTCTTTGTGCGTGTTGGCCTGTGAAGTGGCTTCTTGCCGCCTGTGGGAGTGTTTGTCCCCTTCGACCCAGGGCATCTAACAAAGCCAGGAAAGTCCACCAGTGGATGCTGGGCTAAATGGTAAGGAAGGTTGTGGGTAACCAGTCATGACGTGTTCGTTTCTAGAGTCTCTTGTAGGCTTGTGAAAGAGTATTGGGTTCAGAGGATGTAGAACCGGCTCCACAATAGATGTATAAATGTTAATAGATGAATATTTATCCGCCAACCATTTCTCTTAAAACTCTGTTTTACATAGTTATTTTCATTTGTTTTCAATCCTTGTATAAATGTTAATAGATGAATATCTCGATCGTTGTATGTTTATCTTAGTTTGTGATTCATGATTAGATATTAGAATCCAAGCATGTGTACTCGTGAGCGACACGTACAACAAATTTTCTCTCACATATATATACATTCACATTTTAGCTTTATAAACCTAAAGGGCATTGTCATACATGAGAGGACTTCGTGCGTTACAATTTAAGAATATTATTACAAGATTGTACTCAAATAATTTGAATTTGTTAAATGTATTTATATTCTTTAATATTGTAATATACAATATAATAGTGAATAAATTTTAGGTTTTTATGTAAAAATTAATAAATAAATAAATTTTAGGTTAAATATAAAAATTGAGAAATTAAATAAAAATTATAATAACATAAAAAAATTATAAAAATTATAATATCAATAAATAATTAATAATTGTTTTATAAAAATATTAAAACAAAAATATATTTAATTGGTCACATCAAAATCAAAACATCATATGAAAAGTGATACCAATTTTTTTGATTTTTTTTAAACAAAAACCAATGAAATGTAAAAGTTTTCATATTTCATTTTCAGAAAATTCCATATTAAATATTTTTAATTTTAATTTTAGTGTTTCAAATATAATGTTACTTACTCAAGATTTATGTTCAATAACTTTTGTTTACCAATTAAAAAATCAAACAAAAAAATTAAATTTTTTTAAAATTATTTTAAATTAAAAAAAAAAAATTTAAAAAATATTAAATAACTTGATAATATAAAATGAATTAATTTAAATTCAAAATACTTTATTTTACAAATGAAAATAACACCCATAATTTCTCAAAACTGTTAGTCTTCTCGTGAGACAAATTATTACACTTTTTCATTGTGTTTTTTTTTTTTTAAGTAAAAAAGGTAGGACCTATTGTATTATAACTTCAGAAAACAACGTACATAAGTCTCACAGGTGCCAGTTGTCCTGCCTATATAGGAAACCAGGACAACTGGCCTACCCACTGTAGCATGCAATAGAAAAAGATGACTGCACCACCCTGCCCGAAGGAAACCAGGGTGGCCATGCAAAATTGACATCACTCTTACTGTTCTAAGACTTATTGTTCTAGTACTGATCATGCTAACAGGAACAGAGCAACAACCCTGGTAAACAACTACAAAAGTAAAATTGGAAACCATGCGAGACAGAAGAAAACCTAATCCCTGGAGTCCTTGCGTGCTTCCTGCGTTTTTCCACTGCTGGCTGGGATGGCGAAAGGATGAGAGCAGGTCAGACATTGCTGCCGAGGAGTGGCGTTGGAGTATGCCGCGTAGAGCATGTCTAGGCGCTGGCTGATGCAAACCACTCTGAAGAGCTGGTCATCGACCAGGCTACGAACCTCAAAGATCAACTACAGAAGCTCCGGGTGCATAGGTGATGGCGAGGCCGGCTCCTTTTTTGTTTCCTTCACCTCCTTTTTGTTTTCCGGCACCTCCGCGTTCGCCTGCAAACCTGTGTAGCTGCTCGGTGGCTCCTCCTCAACCACGCAGGTGGTGTACTCATCGTTTGGCGCTGCAGAAGCACCAGGGACTCCTGTGGGGCGGGACGTTGCTGCTGGTGCAGCAAAACTGGTCGGGGGATCCCAATTATCTGGTACCATAAACATCTTGCTCTCCAAGAAGTCTGAGGGGAGGTCCAAGTCCGGGTCTTCTTCCATGCGAGTTCCCGGGGGCGAGCTAGCAACTGTATTCAATCGACGTCGTTTCTGCCTGGCCGAATGCACAACGCGTTTAAACTTTCCATGCCTCTTCACTTTTTCATTGTGTTTTTACTCGATCAAATATATTATAAAAACTTTTGTACTGATAGCTTAATCAACTTCAATGCTAAAAAAACATGTTTTACTGGCCGTTATTGTGTATGCGCTAATGCTAATAACAAAAGTTTCTTCTTAAGTCTTAAGATGATGATTCAAAAAGAAGAAAGACATGGGAATAAGTGGTGCGGGGATCCGCCTCCATGCAGTGGATGACACTTTTCTTTGGAATGGCGGGGATAATTCAGGTCAATTGACTGACAGTAATGTTTACCGGGCAATCTCATCAACTTTATGGATTCAAAGGTGTTTCGACTGGCGTAAAAATCTTTGGCATTGGCCTCTTGCTCTGAAACAAAAAAACTTTATCTGGCTCACAACAAATGATAAACTATTAACTTGGGATTTGCTACAACGTCACGGATGGATTGGCCCAAATCTGTGCTTCCTCTGCCGAAAAAATTCTGAATCCATCTTTCATTTATACTGGGACTGTCTAATTACAAAACTGATTTGGAATAAAATCCTATTAGTCCTCCATCTAAACCTGAGGTGGATGGGTTCAACTCTATAGGACTGTCTAGAAATTTGGTCTCAACAAGACACCATTTATCCACATCTACCAGTTATTGTTTGTTGGTTTATCTGGATTTCCCACAACAAGGCGTTATTTGAGAATTCACCTATCTCCATAAACACTATTTGTTTCTTTATCTTGGGGGATTTGAACTCTGAAAGACCTAAAAAACTTCCTACCCCACGAGCTATTCATCCTCTCACACAGCTGGACGAAAATTGTGCTTGGTTCGATGGGGCCTCTCAAAACTCGGGTTTGCTTTGTGGGACCGGTGGGAAGTTACTTTTTTGTGATGGATCTTGGATCACTTGGACCTTAAACTGTGGCATTGGATCAAACAATAAAGCTGATCTTCTTGGAGCATGGGTCTCCCTTTACTTGGCTACTTGTCATAGTATTTTGGATCTTCACGTAAGAGGATATTCCAAAATCATTATAGACTGGTTAAACAAAAAAGGAAAGCTTCATGTTGTAGCTTTGAAATGCTTGAAGGATAGAATCCTTGATCTAACTCAGACCTTCTCTCAGATCAGATTCTCTCACATTTACAGGGAGCTAAATTTGGAGGCTAATATTCTATCCAAACAAGATTTTCTGGCTCACTTTGGTATCTTGTCCTATCAACACTGGGTAGATGGACTTGAGAGCCTTACTCATAGAATTTCTCTATTCTAGCCTTTTGTCTTCTGTTCTTAGTCATTTGCTACTAGCCTTTCTTTTTCTGCGATGGACTATATTGTTCGCAGTCAGTTTCAGTTTTTCTACACAGTTGGATCTTTCTTCCCTTTTGGTTAGGATTTTCCCTTAGAATCTTTGATAGGCATGGCACAATCATTGATTGGACACAATTTTGTATCTTATTTGGATAACTCCAAATTTAATATAAAGATAAATTTTTCATTAAAAAAAAAGAGGTTAATTCCCTTTGTATGTTGTGGATTCTGAAACTCCACCTGGTCTATTTAGGATGCAACATGCTAGCTCCCAAGCACTATTGAATGTTATGGTGTTAATTTATTCTAAGATTTATAAGGGAGAAAGGTGTGGAATAAAATGTATTTATATCAATAATTTTTTATTAAAAATTATTCATTTAAATTGTTGGATTTTTGAAAAAATAAATAAATAGGATTTTTTAATACATGATGATGAAATTCAAAGTATTTTCAGTAAAATAAATCAATTGGTCCATAATTAAGTGCAACATCTAGTGCTTTGATACAACCTTAGGAACATGTATAACTTAAAAATAAAACCCGTCTCAACATTGCTCACAAATGCCAATTCATATATACTACAAAGATTTAACACAACATTCAAAAACAAAATATCATGACCTTTAAACAATGGTGTATATGAGGGTGAGGGTGGGGGTGATGGGTGATACTATGCAAAAAATAAAGTGAATCACACATGATTTTCAGTCACAACTGTGAAAAATTAATGAAGTCCAATTACATGATGATGAAATACAAAGTCTTTCTGGAAAAATATATCAATTGGTCCATAATTAATTGCAACATTCAGTACTTTGATATAGCCTTAGGAACATGTATACTTTAAAAATAAAACCCCTAAAATTGGGTACAATAGAAATCAAAATTCAAAATTTTTTGGTGCAATTTGCACGATCCAAAAAACATCTTCGTCTCAACATTGCTCACAAATGCCAATTCATACACACTAAAAAGATTTAACACAACATCCAAAAACAAAATACCGTGATCTTTAAACAATGATGTATATGAGGGTGAGGGTGGAGGGTGATATTATGTAAAACATATTATATGATGGTGGGGGTGGAGGGTTATATTATGAAAAACATAACATATTATATGAGGGTGGGAGTGGGGAGTGATATTATGTAAAACATATTATGTTTTGCATAATAACATCCCCCACCTATGAGGGTAGGGTTGGGGGTGATATTATGCAAAACATATTATATGGGGGTGGGGTGGTACTATGCAAAACACAATAGTTTTGCATAATATCACCCACCGCCCTCACCCTCATATACCCCCACCCTCACCTTTATATACCCTCACCCCAATTCACTTTCGTGTTTCCTTTCCCCTGCTTCAGGGGTATGCTAGTTATATGACACTACTATATTTTGTAGGTTTAATACATATGTCAAAATATCTTTCCTGAAGTTTTATAGTTAACATTTTGAAAAATTTAATTATATGATATCACTATATTTTGTATTTTCAGATTACAATTTTTGTTTTAATATGGATTTGTTGTTTTTATTCATTTTAAGACTAAATATATTATTGTTTTCTATTTATATATTTATTTGTTTTATTTTTGAATTGATTAAATAGGTGTAAATCTCAAAAAATGTTTCTTGTTGGTTTCCCTAAGAAGGATAACAAACCATTATCGATTGTTGATGTATTTGGTCTCGCTAAAAGTTCTAATCAACCATGTCATTTCCAAAGTGTAGAGCTTCTAGAAGGAGAACAACCATCAAAGAAACACAAGAACATTCAAATCTAAAAGGAAGAGAAGATTTCCATGGGCTTATTTTAGAAAATATTGTAATGGTAATGAAATAATAAAATGTTCTTGGTGTATGAAATTTAGGAGAGACACTCCATTTGCTAAAGATGGAAGTACCACTCTTCATGTTAGTGATGTAAATGGCCATGCATAATCAAAAGCTCATAAATTTTCTTTGCAACTTTTTGAGGAAGACCAAATGAAGAAATCTTCCAATTACTAAGCATGTAGAACTAATGGTAGATGTTGAGAATGAGATAATTATATCCGTGATTGAAAACATGTAATTTTTTGCTATACATGATTTACCTATAGAAATGTATAAGTCAATTTGTGAATTGAATATTTATAAATGCACTCCACACATGCCTCTACTAGATGAATACTCTGCATACACAAATACAACATCTAGAAAAAAGTTTCTCCAAGCGGTTAAGGAGGTATATTGGAAAAGGTTAAAAGATGAGATTTTCCATAGTCCATTTTACTCAATTTTAATTGATGAAAGCACTGATAAAACTATGGAGAAACATTTGATTATTTATATTATATATTTGAAAATTCAAGGAAGGGGTCAATGTTGTTGGTTGTGGAGCCTGATTATCTTCCTGATGCAGAGGTTCTTTGCTTTCAGCCGTGTCTATACCCCATGAAGTATTTACACCCCAGAAGTATGTACACTCTTCCACGCGGGGGAGTGCAG
>ML785686.1:593423-634774 GCA_009831015.1 Picea engelmannii | reverse complement strand
TGCCTTATAAAATTACATTGTAATTTCATTGTAAATCTGGACCGTTCATTATAAGGTCACAGATCTAACGGTAGAGATTATGTTAGGGTTTTTGTCCTAGAAGGCAACCCTCTTTTTATGAGGGAAATGTATTGCGGCTATGTATGAGGGTGAATATTGTATTCTGAGAGAGGAGACTGCGAGAGAAAGAAGAGGAAGTTACAGCGGGTTTTGCTGTAGGTTGTATCCCTTCATTTGCTGGATATAATAAAGGAAGGACCTGGCAATTTCTCTGGTGGACGTAGCCCACACTGGGTGAACCACGTAAATATGTGTCTCTCTTGTATTGTGTGTCTTCTGTGTTTTTGTTTCTGCATTTGTTTTATTTTATTGCTCCGCGGTCCTGTTTTTCTAACAAATGTGTAACAAATTTCATACGCTTGCTTCAAATAAAGGGTGGGATTGCTCAGTCTATGTATGATGATGTGAGAATTCTTTTAGCATATATGGATCTATCTTTGATGAAATTAGTTGGATTTGGCTTTGATGAGGCATCTGCCATGAGGGGTTTTCGTGAAGGATTATCTACTACGCTTCGTCGAGATGCTCCTCATTTTTTAGATATCCATTGCATAGCTCATAGAGAAGCATTAGCAACAAATGATGCTTCATCTCATTTTCTAGAGTTGCAATATATTGACAAATTTGCAAACAAAGTATACTAATGGCTTGAGAAATCTGCTAAAAAACATGGAGAATTGAAAGAACTAATGGAATTATTTCAAATCACTAAGTTATAGGTGTTACAAATTCATCATATTAGGTGGCTCTCTAGAGGAAATGTCATGGAAAGACTTGTTAAATTCATGCCGTTGGGAGTTAGGGGAGAAAAAATGTATGAATTGACAATAATATTCTAATTACAATTTTGCATTCATTTATTTGCAGATTTTCTCATTGAGTTAAATAGGTTGAATCAAAAGTTTCAAGAGGATCATATTGAAATTACCTCTATTGACACTACTTTAGATGTTACTATTAAAATGCTTTGTAAATGTTTTTTATGTGGCATATTTGGGGCAGGTGTAGTGCACATATCCTTTTTTTAAATCAAAGCATGAGGAGAAACTCTTGAGTTTTCATATAGCATAGGTATGGTACATTTACATGCATTGAGGTTTGAAAGTTTTCCAAAGATACAAAGATCAGGGACACTAGATGATTGCATTCTTTTGGGAAAATGTTTTGTTATGAAGGTGATTGAATCTCTAGATAGGAGGTTCACATATTTACCTATATTTAATGCTGGTAAGTAGTCCAATCCTCGTCATTATTATGAATAAATGGATGATAGAGATTCTCAAACAAAAAGATGGTTGGAATGTTTATGTGAAAAATTTAATGTTGGAGACTCCCCTATTGACTGTTAAATGTTTGGATGAAATGGATGAATTTATTTGTACTATTTATAAGTCATACCCTAAAAAACATATGTTCGAAGCATGAGATCTATGTGGAAATGAACTTGGATGGTTTGAAGGCTTTCCATGTTTGATGCGATTATGGCAAGCTATTCTTGTTATTCCAACAAATACAACAATCTGTGAAAGTGGCTTCTCTAAAGTAAACAAGATAAAAAATGTTGATAGATCACGAATTTCATTGGAGACACTGGACATGTTAATGTTTCTCTCTCTCAGTGCACCTCATGCTCTAAACGAGGTAGATTGGAATGCTATTTATGATGTTTGGAAACAAATGAAAGCTAGAAAGCCTCTTCCACTCGACAAATAGATTCATGTTTTCAATGATGTACGCTCTAATATTTTGAAGAATATCAAATGAATGGAAGAATAATATGTTTGCTTACTATTTTTTTATTAAAATTTGTTTAGTTATGTAAAATAACAACAATTTTGTGGATATTAGCAATTTGAAAGATATTTTTTTTATGAAGTTTTATTGAAAATTTACAACTTTTTATGTAATTATTATTTAATTTTTTAAGATTATAAAGATTTGGAAGGATACTATCTTATTTTTGCATTTTTTTTTATGAAGGGTTTATTTAATATACATTTGCAATTAAGGGTTGAATGATTATATACCCTTCCAACTGAAATTAAGACTAGCTTTTCAAATTTGATCGCTGGTTATGGTGTACCTTGTGTCCTCTTACCGATTGTAACACCTATCAAATACAATATTATCAAATCTTTTGTCTATATTTAGTTGTTGTGTCCTCCCACCAAATACAACAATAACACATAGACAAAATAATCCACACTGGTTTTATTTTGAGTTTAGTAAGAAATGATACTAACATTAATTATCTGTCGAAATTGCTCAAAAACAATATAGGACAATCTTTAAATGCACTTGATCTCCAACCCACAAACAAATTTACCAAATATTATGTTTGATTTCATTTTAAATATACAAATGCATAATATTATGCTTTTGTTTTATTTTTCTTCAAATAACTCAAGAAAAGCATATGGAAGCAAATGATAAGATGAACAATAAAAAAAATGATTTTGAAAAACAAGGATAAACTACATGGCAACTAGTCTCATTAACTTTAGGTAAAGTATTTAAATTTAAGAACATCATCTCCCACTAAATCTCCCACTAAAGTGTTCCCAAGACATGGACCAACTAACCGAGAGACTTGGATACATAGTGCAAGTTTCTAGTGAAAATATTGCTTTGTCATAAGTCATCTCCCCACAAGTTGCATCTCATGCACACTTAATACAAACTTAGCATATATAATCCTCTATAATGCCATGTTAAAATCTTCTCACAGGAGCTATAAACAACCAATGTTAATTAAGTTGTGTGTTGTATCAATCTTAGGGAGGAACGTTTTTTCAATCATGAAGCCATGACATATAGTGCCAAGTGAAAAGCTTCTCATAAGAGCTACAATAAACAAATGTTAATTAAGTTATGTGTTGTATCCCTAAGGGATGACCCTTTTTTAATTGATGAATCCAAGTCAAAACCATGCCATGAGCTACTAATAAGCATGAATTGGAGAGTCGTTAACAAATATGGAATGCTGGAATGCTAAGCACCTCGTTTATTTAGTGTCTCCCAAGTCACAAGTGTGTTCTCCTTTTTTCTCATCGCGTTAGGTCAAATGATGAATGGCATTAGGTCAAATGATGAGTGTTTAGGAGAAGTTTTTCACTACTAGGAGCCCTGCTTAGATTCGAAACTTTACTAATCTGTTTAGCATAAAATGCATTAATCTGTTTCTTTGACTCAACCTAATGTCTCTTTGGGTCTATATATTCACTTGATTAAAAAACAAAAAACAAACAAATAACAATAAATGTTTTGTCCTTTCTTAAAGCCACCCAAACTTAACTCGATTGCAAATTCCATCCATCCATTGGACATAGAGAAAAGTCAACCATTGACTTTAGTTGAATTTTCTCACAGGACCTGGAACGGGTCACGTCCCTGTAACCGGTTAATATGCTAACCATCAATCTCGATCTCTAACTAGGTAACTAGGTAACCGTTGTTGACTGTCAGTCGCCATCTATTTTCGTATTAGTGAGGTGGGGAGCTCGAGATGAGTGGAGAGCTGGAGACTAATATGGAATTCTCCCCTATTCCTTCACAACTCCCACGTAGTTCGTGGATATGCATCCATATCTCCCCGGTTCACACAGGGTAACGATCCACCCCACTTCACAGAGTAATGATTGGGCTGCTTCTATTCCTCAGCTCCCCCAGTTTGCAAAGAGTTCAATCAAGCTACTTTGGTCACCCCCGTCACCAAACTTCGATCCACCTTAGTTTGGAGTAGCCATCAGGCGGTTCCAGGTAACCAGTAGGCAACTACTAAATGGTTTGCAAAGCAGTGGCTAGTACTCATGTGATGATGCCAAGGAGGTTTGCAAAGAAGTGGCTAGGATTGTTGATGTCGTGGACGGTATGGATGAGATTGATTTGGTCAAGGCAGATTAAAACTTTGTAATGACATTTGTACGCATTCTCTTTGACCTTGCAAACAACTAGAGCCAATATTTGAAAATTTAGAATATGATTTTAAGAAGTTATCGTGGAATTCTTGACCATCGCATCGATTATCTTGTTACAATCAACAAGAGTTCCATGTGTTATATGGTTGAAATCGATGTCAGCTGAGAGTACAAGAGATATAGTGATCAATGAAAACCTTTACAATGGAAAGGCAATCTTCAAAGTTTCTTGGATTAACAATCTTTATGTTGCAATACTGAGAGGGGGTGAATCAATATGAACACTTTTACTACTTTTAACCACTTTCAATCACAATGTATAATGAGAGCATATAAACATTAACTTGACCAGTTACCATTCAACAATTTATCATCTATCTTTAGTATATCATTAACAATATAAATCAATAGTGCATGATAAAATAATCACAGATACATATTACACGAAGATTTACGTGGAAACCCAATGTGGGAGAAAACCACACATTGATTTTCTTATATGTTAGAAGAAATACATTCATAGGAAGCACCAACTTCCCAATTTTCCAGCTCCAACTGGAAGGAGCCTCCAACCCCATAATTCTCAGGTTCCAACATGAAGGAAGCTCCAACTCCCTGATTTACCAGCTACAACTGGAAGGAGGCTCCAACCCCCTAGTTTACATGCTCCGACTTGGAGGAAGCTCCAACTCCTTGATTCTCCGGTACCAACCGGAAGGAGGCTACAACTTCCTTTCCTTGCCCCGTCCCGCCACCCTGAAATATAAATGTAGACCAACCTGTCACTTCCACAACAACTTGTCACTATCCCTGTCACTGCACTGATATACCATCACTATCATTGTCAACTTGTCACAGTCAACCTGTCACTGTCAACCTCATCAACCAAACCAGATCTACTCACATAGATCAGTCAACGAGAACAAATCTCAACCATATGCACAATATCACAAAGATGTGCATCAACCAAAACAACTCACAACCATCACCAAGATGTGCTTCTAGATCATATACCAAAATCACCAAGACATGCCTCAAGCATGCTCCACAAGATCACCAAGATGCAACTTCAAAATAAGCATATAAACATACCCATGATCCTATAGCTGACCTGGTGTATGTGATCACAGACCTGCAGACCTTCCTCAAATTCAACAACAAGAGAATAACATCTTCATCAACCTTTACCTCAATCTCATGGGACTAGTTTTGGATTAGTCACAAACCCTAACTTTCAACAAGAATAACTTTGTACCTATAATGAACAAAGGTCTGAAACTTGTACCCAACCTTATTTAGTGTGTATTCTAAAATTCCTCCAAGTTTCACTCCTTGAATCATTCCTGAAAAGGATTTATAGAGAAAATGGCAGACCTTACTGAATTTTGGCCTATTCTAGAGAGTGAACTTGTACAACATGCCACGTGCTCAATATTTGATATATTATTTTGAAAATCACATAAAAAACTAAGGCATGTACTCTTTTCGTTGAAATTTGTCTTACATCATTTGGATTCTCTATGAAGAAGTTATGACTGTTTTACTTGGAACACCTATTTAAAACTAGTTTCAGGACTAGTCAAAAGCCCTATCTTCCATAGAGTGTATCTCCAAAAGTACAACGAACCATAAGCTGAAATTTCTACCACAAGTACCTTGATATGTCTTCTCAACATCCTCCAATTTTCTCTATCTGAATCATTCTAGAAAAAAACGTTATAGCAAAAATGGTAAGATGACCTATAAATAACATACCTTAGAACACATCATCACAAGAGTTCATCCTCCCTTGGATTTTCGACCTTATTTACTTCACCTTCCCTCTAAAATTTGCCTCACTGCCTCAGATATCCAACCTGTATTCTCAGAATTGATACACATAAGTGATTTTCCAATTGATTATTCTCTATGTTTTACTGAGGATCTCATGATGACATGCAACTCACATAGGATCTCATGACGACATGCAACTCACACGCAACTTGTTAACTTCTGTTTACAATATCACGATGACATGAAAGTCACATGCAACTTGTTAACTTTTGTTTATAGTTACTTTAAAATGCAGCTGACATGCATCTTGTTAACTTCTGTTTACGACTACTTAACCCATAATTAATTTCTTGTTGCAACAACTTTATCCCTAATTAATTTATTGTTGCAACCACTTTGACTGGTCAAGCTTCTTGATGGCCTTCTAGGGGCTTATATAATAATTAACTTCTTGTTGACCTTTTCTAGAACAATTAACTTCTTGTTGACCTTTTAGGGTCTTCTAGATTATTCTTGAGGGTCCTCCAACTTCACGGAGCCATATCTTCTCAATCGCGAGGAACTACGTGGCGTATCATATATTACCATAAATGAAATGACGTGTACAATCCATCTATGACAGTATTGCATGCAAGTACGTTGACCTTCATGTATTTATTCCTCGACCAACATGTCTTTATTCCTAGATCAACTGTGGGTTCCATGACCATACCTTCGAGGCTACCAAAATTCTTTAAGTGCATCCAACACAACTATTGACATCAACTGACATTAGTGACAACTAACTCACCATCAATCTCAATCATAAAAATGCCAACCAACTGTCCAACGATCGCATCCATATCTCTGGGGCTTCCAGACTTCTCCAAGGGTTGACATCAATCTTCAAGGGTTGACATCAATGACAACCAACTGTCCAAACCAACTTTCCAACACTTTATTCCATCTATTTTCGACAATATGTGGATGTTCTCTATATGGTAGTAACCATATGTTTTTCTCGTCTCCAAGGCGTGCATGATGCTCAACCTATCTCTTGCTCTAACAACCATGAATATTCCCTCTTTAACTCTAACAACAGTACCAACTTCCAGGAAGATGATAATAAGGAGGTGGAGAATAATATTCATCTAATTAGTATGGCACTTGAGCAAGGGATCTTCTTGATTTGTTCCCTGGTCACCCCTCCCCATAGTGAACAAAAAACTTATGCCTATGCGTATTACCAGGAGTGGCTACGAAATTTGGATTTAACGAGACAAATTGACCAAATGGGGATTCTTGTCAATGCAGGTAACAAACTCTTCCAATCATCTCATTTGGATTATGGACTAAAAATCATTGTTGCTCTCTATATTTAAGACGACAAAGCTATTGGGATGAGAAAAAAATGAACTTGTTCGTGTTTTGTTGGATTTTTAGGGAAGCCATTATGTGAATGAATTTGGTATTGCAGTCAAACAATTGCTTCAAGACATTGTGTGTGGCCTATGTTGTGGGCATATATTTATTATTAACTTCATTTAGCTTAATATGCTATAGTAACTTTTTTTTTTATATGAAACAATACTTGCTCTCTTGAAATTAAGTGCAGGTTTTCCATGAATACCAAATCGAAAACAATACTTGCTCTCTTGAAATTAAGTGTAGGTTTTCCATGAATACCAGATCGGTAACATTCGTTGATATATGTAATACGATGGCATAATGTTTTTCATTTTAATATAACATGTCTTTATATCTATATGCTTTATTTTGATAACATATGTAATAAATTGCGATCATGTTTCAGTAACATTCATATTTATGGAATCATTATATACATGGGTTTGTAACTTAATTCCTAATTCTTATAATAAAAACCATTTTTAAATTCTTAACATTTTTTTAATGTTTTTTTTTGAAAATTCAGAAACTCATAAGGATATCCAAACAAAATTACTATTTGTATAAATTTATGAAGAGTACCTTCCCCATTTTCCAACTCCATTGTTGAACATGATTGCTATATCTTTATTGAAGTGCATATTACCATTATCTTTGATTTTTTAAAATCAAATTTAATTTTAGAGTGTTAACAATTTTTTTTAGCGCATCAAGATGTTTTTAGAGACTATATTTTTACTTTGCCAATAACACAACATATATGCTTAAATCAAAATAACAAAGTATAATATTCTATGCAAATTCTTCGTCCCCCAAAATTTTGATCCAATCTTCTAATTGGTTTACAAATATATTGAATAATGTTAAAGAGTTGGGACATTTTTGTTTCACATTGATATTACTATTAATTTTGACTTTCCTTCTTCTAGTTTTATCATTTATCAATACTTCCATTTTTCCAATAACTTTTTTTTATATAAAAGGAAAGTAGTTTCGCTCCATTTAACTATAATTCCTACTTTCTCCATACTTTCCCAAAATTTCATTCAAGGCTTTATATTGACGGATTTAGCAAAATTGACAAAGCAAAGATAAATACTACCTTTCCTTCGCACTTTCTCAACAACAACACTAAGAGTTTTCAAGTGGTGAATGATTAAATGCTTAGCCAAAAACCAACCTGATAAAGAGCCCTTCCATTATTTTCTTTTGGCCATTACTTATTTTCCTCTTTAGAATAATACAAAATAACTTGGAAAATAGGTGACTACCCATGATGTTTCTATAATTTGTCACATTAATTTTATCGCCACTATTATGAATAGGTATCATTTTAATAACCTACTACTCTAAAAGAAACCCATGTCATATGGCTTACAAAATAATTTGGAAAATAGGTGTCTACTACCCATGATGTTTCTATAATTTGTCACATTAATTTTATTGCCACTATTATAAATAGGTATCATTTTGATAACCTACTACTCTAAAAGAAACCCATGTCATATGGCTTGATTGAATATATCTTTAAGCAGGACATGAAAAATGGAACCCTATCTAACCATTACCAAAGAGTTTTCCATTGAAAAAATGCTTAGTTCTCATTTCTATATCTTCTTTCCATTTCATTTTCGAATTCCATTTTAAAACTATTTATCATATTAAACTAAAAAAAACTTATGAATCTAGTTTTTCCATAATTTTTTAAATTTAAACATATTGATTTCATTAATTTTATTTACATAATCATGCTTAACTGAAAGCATTAAAAAAATATTAAATAAATTTAAGTTTCTTTTTAAAAATCACACATTATATTTGTTCTTGCCTAATATATGAATACATTTTACAACTTTTGATATTACTTTTTAGTTTACTTTATTTTATGACATTTGATGTGACATGAAATATAAATATTTTTACAAATTATTAAAATAAAATGAACATAACAAAATCAATAATTTTTAATGTGATTTGTACCACTATTGTGAATAGGTATCATTTTGCTAACCTATTATTCTAAAAAAAACCCATGTCATATGGCTTGATTGAATATATCTTTAAACAGGACATGCAAAAATGGAATCCTATCTAACCATTTCACTAATTAAATCACAAGTACCAAAGAGTTTTCCATTGAAAAAATGCTTAGTTCCCATTTCTATATCTTTTTTCCATCTCAATTTTTTTTTTTGAGAATTCCATTTTAAAATTATTTATCATATTAAGGTAAAAAAACATATGGATCTAGTTTTTCCATAATTTTTTAAATTTAAACATATTGATTTCATTAATTTTATTTATATAATCATGCTTCAATGAAAGCATTCAAAAAAAGATTAAATAAATTTAAGTTTCTTTTTAAAAATCACACATTATATTTGTTGCGTAATATATGAATAAATTTTACCACTTTTGATATTACTTTTTAGTTTATTTAAACTTTTGATATTACTTTTTAGTTTACTTTATTTTATGACATTTGACGTGACATGAAGTATAAATAATATTTTTGCAAATTATTAAAATAAGATGAATAAACAAAATTTTTAATGTGATTTGTACACATAATAATAATAATTGTTATTGTTGTTGTTTTTTTCGGAAAAAAAGCGTAAATTTATTCATCTAGGGAAAACAAATTTACATTCTTTTTGAAGGTGCATATGCACTGCTCAACCAATAAAGGCTAATCGAGCTATATAGGAGTGACCCAAGATAGATGTGTCGGGAAGATCTTAAAAATAAAGATAGCTTTACAAAACTGCCAGAAGGCTACAAAAAGTATGCCAAATAGTCACGAGTAATTACATAATTGCTTCAAAAGAAGTCTCAAACTGTAAGTTAATCATTTTCTCACTCATCTTTGTTATATAGCAGTAACAAAAGGCTGAGAAAAGTACTAAACCAAGACTGTCTCAAATGAAAGTAAGTTATTCCTGTGTTGCTATATGGGCTTCATCAACAAAAGGCTGAGGATAATACTCAAAATACTCTTGATCCCTTTGTTCTTCTATCTTCCACTGACAAAAAGGAACCTGTATGCCAACTTTTGACTGTTTGTCTGCTTCAACATTCAGTTCTTTGTAAACATGCTTTAGACTCAAATGAGTCTAATAATATGAAAACTTCTTCAAGAATAGGAAACATAAGAATATTATGGCAATGTTATGTTTTCCTTGTCTAGTTAATAACGTTCATAGAGTCCCCAAAGATTTGGATATATTTGACATTTTTTTCTTGTGCAAAGAGCAGGAGTAATTTGAGTGTCATTAGTTCAGCGTAGTTGTTGATCCATTTGCTGAGGCCCATTGTTAGCTTGAAGAAGTGGTACTAAAAAAGAAAGAGTATTTCTCCCCCCACAACTTTGTTGATTCTTTTGAGATGCCCCTTCAAAGAAATCCCATGGCTTTGTTTTATCTATTTGCAAGCTAGAGCTGGGTCTGGCCACAGGGGCCTCCTTTTCCTGTGGAAAATGAGACAAGATGCTCAATCCTTGTGCTGCTATAATTTCCGATACAGAGGCTGTGTCCTAGAAGATGAGTGCATTTTGGGCCAACCATACCCCCCAACAGGAGATTACATGTAGGGCCTTGATATTCCTATTGACCACTACCTACAGCCAATCCTGCCAGGCCTGTTCAACTATGGTGCCCCTCCAGTCACAATAGAGAGTATTGTATAATTTACGGTTAGTACATTTTTCAAATCACATCAAATGTCAGGGTGGGAGATTAATTAATCCTATAATTTTATTTATAGGAAATTTGATAGTTACGTGAACACCATTCCACTAACTTAATTCATGGATTTAGTAATAGTCTTAAAGGTAACATCTTAATTACGTGAACACCATTCCACTAACTTAATTCATGATATGCAAGGTCATATGCTTGAGGTAGAGTTGAATACCTTAGACCCTAAAAGTTTTGATAATATACATGATTTCTTTACTAAATTTATATCTTTGATATTGAGCTTGGGTGAATGTGGTATTGACAAGTCTACAGAAGAGAAACAACTTATTCTAACAATCTTGGCCAAGCTAGGACCATAATATGCTATATATGTCTCCAATTTCCATTCTGGCAGATGTCTTTTTGGAACAAATTGGAAAATGCCTATGGCTAAGTTCATTGAGTCTCTCACACAAGAGTAGAAAAAACTCATACATATGGGCCTCATGAAGGATCCCAAAGCACAAGCACTCACCATGCATGATGGAAAAGGATCATCCAAATAGAATGAGAAGGAGGGATATTCCAAACCCTTTAACAATTCTTCAAGTTCCAAAGACTCTTCAGATTCCAAGAAGAAGAAGATGGGAAATCAATGCACTTACTGCATTAAACCGAATCATGAAGAATCCACATGCATGAAGAAACATATCAATCTTATGGCACAAGCACTTCAACAAAACAACCTTGGAAACTTCATTTCAGAGGGAGTCAAGAAGTAGAAGGAAGAAGATCATGCTCCTAAGAAAGGTAATCATCATGCTCTTGTTGCAATTAATTCCTCATTTGATTCATGGATTATAGATTTTGGTGCATCCCATCATATGACAACTAAAGATGAAGTTTTCTCTTCTTTGAGTCCATACTCAAGACCCCCTATTCTCATGGGGGATGATACTCCAGTAGCAGTAGCAGGAGAAGGGAGAGTGGAACTCCATAATGGCAGTTTTGAGAATGTTTTACATGTTCCAAAGCTTTCTATGAATCTACTCTCAATTTATCAAATCACTCAGAAAGGTAAAAAGGTTGAATTTACATCAGATTCAGTTTCAGTAATTGACATGCATGACAATTCCATCATTGCAATTGGCGAGGTGGATGCAAGTCAAGGTTGTATAAATTCACTAAGTTTTCTGATGATGACTCATCTTTTCTAATCACACATAAGGAGAGTACTTTGCATGCACCTCTAGTGCAACATGCATATACTCTTGTGCTTCCATCAGTTTAAGACATCTTAGATGATTCCATACACTCATATTATGTACATGGAAATAAACAGGTAGTATAGCCAGATAAGAAACCAGCACTGAAGCTTTAGCACATGCCCAAGAGGGCACATCTCACACTTCAGGAAGTAGGTATCCTTGGAGGAAATCCATTGGATTCGAGGAGGAATCGATCTCAACATGAGGAGCCTTCTCATGTACTTTCAACTTATGAACCAACGATGCCCATGCATTGTTATATGGTTCAATCTTCTGATCGACATCTCTATAGTGAGGTTGTGGGAAATCCATTATGGAAAGTAGCCATGAAAAAGGAGTATGACTCACTCCTAAATAATTAGACTTGGCATTTGGTTCCACTTCCACCAGAAAGGAATATTTTCAGGTGCAGACGTGTCCACAGGATCAAGAGGTACAAATCTAGATAGGTTTCCAAAGGACTTCATCATATCCATAAATATTCTGAGATATTCACCAAGACCTTCACTGAGCAAAAGTTTCATACTTTGTGGGATCGTCTTACAATGAAGAACACAGTTTCCTAGCAGCTGCCTTTTCTTCTTTTGATGCATTGTCTTTTGAGGGGGGGTTTTGTTCCCACGTGGTTTTCCCTCTTTCCTCATTTTTATTCAGTGTCCATTAGTTGCATTGTACATGAGTACCTAATATGGCCTAGTAGCTGGGACTCATTTTTTACTCCATAGTGATGTTCAGGGGGGGTGTTGGAGAAATTTATATTTTCAACACACTAGTTCAGTGGGAGTTAACAAACTAGTTCTATTTTATAATTTCTAATTTTAGACCATCACTATTATGCATGCATTCCTAATTATAGGATGGCATTGCCTATATGAGTGAACATCACTCACTCATTGAAAAAATCATAATATACGTTGATTATCATTCTTCATATTGTGTCTATCTTCCTTTTCTTGATAAGCTTTGTTTGTGTATGCTTTAGCTAGGTCTCCTGTGCAAGTTTCCATGAAACACTGACAATGGTTTATGTTTGAATCAATCCAAGGATTAGAAAAAAAATTCACCTTTTTAACTTGAATTATCGCTTTTATTTTGTCAAATTTATGAATCCAAATTGAAACGTGTATTTCTTGAAATAATGCTTCAATTTTGCCAAATTTTCGAGTCTAAGTTGATATGAAGCAAGTTGCAACATTGTTGTTGTAGGATTTGTTGGTAAATATTAAACAAATGGCCATGGAGCGTGCAAAGACCATTAAAAATGAACGTGTCAATGACACATTTGGATTCAGAGTTCTTCGCACAATAGATAATCTGTCCTTTTCCTTGGAGATAAATATATCACTAGACTATTTTTATCATACAAATTTAAATATTTTGTACATTTCCTCAACCTTATCCTTTTCTTTGGGACACATCAAATTTCATCTTATAGATGCATCTCATTCCTTTCTCTCTATTATTCAATGCATTTCCTTATGCTTATACTTTGTTATGCAAGAGAATCTTCCATGATTCTTAAAATATCCCTTTTTTTAATAGTTGTGCATGCCAGATGAATAGGAAAAGGAAGGACAATCCAATCTCTAGCATTTATTTCTTAAGTCATGGTAAGATTTTACTTTATAAGTAAGACTAGGATAGAATTTTAGCTTTAGTGTAGAACTTGAAGATTTGCTAATTAGATTTATCGATGCATTGATGCGATACATTTCATAGAATATGTTGATATTGGTGGAACAACATGGATTGAAAGAGGAGAGGAGAGACCTCTATCAAGATAAGGAACATGGATTTAAGGAGCTTGAAGGGAAGCAGGAAGGAATTCAAGAAGATGTTTTAACAAAATTCATTGGCAAGAGGAGTACAAGTGAACATGAGATTGTTGAACATATGTCTAAGAGAAAGAAAAAAATTAAAAGGAAGACCAAGATAAAAAAATAAGAATGATGGCATAACTTGACAAATTTGAGAGTGTGCATTGTTAGACCGCTATGTTTGGTACGCGATGATGCAAAATTTATTCATATTTACAAATCTCTAATTTTATCTTAATTTTTGTTATACTTCCTTAGATTGGATTTTATAATTTATTAGTCTTTTGGCTTGCTCACATAATATAAAGAAAAAAGTAAAACAAATTTTACATTATGTCAATGGAATTTATGTTCTGAAATTTTGAAAACATCTAGGGGATGTTTCCTAGGAGTTTTCCATACATGTTTTCATGTTGAAAAACTTTTCTAATTCTTGGTTTGTTACATACAATTTATTTTTGTTAAAATATTGTAACTTCGAAGAATATTCTAATTATATTTGAGTTATTATATTATAGATCAAATCCCCTTTTGTGGATTGATCATGTCGAGTCTTGTATAAGACCAAATCCCCTTTTGTGGATTAGTCAAACCATATTTATATGGTGGTATTTGTAAATTCGACCCCTAGTGTTTATAAAGTGGTTTTAACCACTCCTAGAAGAAGTCGGCCCTACTAAGTGAAGAGACATAACCCTAGTGCCTCCTCAACTAGTGTTTATATGTGAGGATGGTACCTCAATTATACACACTCACTCTCACTCATCTAGTGAACATATCTTGAAGGCAGTTGCAGTTGCAGGAGGAAGGAGAAGAGAGGCACATGCTCAATCTTATTTTATTCTTGGTGTTTTGGTCTTAGTCTTAGCATTGTATTGGCAATCTATTATTGAGGAAGTTTTGTTGGGTTTTCTCCCATATGAGGGTTTCCCAAGATAAAATGATGTGTACCTTGTGATTTTGTTTCTTTTAGTGATCCTCTTTATGCTGTTGTTTTGGAAATGCATTGAATGCTCATGCAATTTGGAATTAACCTAATAACAACAATAAAAACTCAACATGGTATCGGATCTTGACTGAATAGAGAATCTTTCACTGGGTATCTAAAAATGTCACTGTTGTCGTACAAGAAAATTAAGGATTTTTATTGAAGAGGAATTTTTGACCAAACACTATCTAGGGAAATGCACCCTACCCTGGCGCATATTTTGGTAGCTTGAGTGAACTTTTCCAGTGGCCAATTTCTCCAGAAAGTCAAACCCTAGTTTTGACTCATACCAAAAAACCATAACCAATACCGAAAGTACCAGTCCAGAATTGCGCAAGTCAAGTTTCAAGGGGTAAAACTTGGAATTTTCTGAAAAAGTCAGCTCCTGCAACCTCGCCTCAACCCAACACATCTAGTCCCTAGATCAGAATTCCAAAATTTGAAGTTTGAGAAATTAGGGTTTCCTCATAAAACCCTAAGTTGCAATTGCAGTTGCAGTGCCATTTTCTTTGCACCAGTTGCAGTGAAAGTTTGTGTGAAGTGTCGGGACCGATTTTTATAATCCTAGTATGCCTTACCCTAGAAAATCTTCATCTACCTTTAAATTACAAGTTGCAACACCTTTGAACTTTTTAAAGGTTTGTTATTTATTGTCGTTGCTGTCGGATGGTGCCCCTACGTGCCAATACTGTCAGAGGTATGCAATTACATATGTTTAAACTATATTATTAGTTTTAAAGGGTATTTGCAGGAGAAAGGATCTTTTATCTAAATAACAATCATAGATCCAAAGGGATCTCAGATCCAACACATTCAAAGGAATAATGCACCCCATATTTGATTATTTTGATATGCATCCATTTGTTATGTCATTATTTTGATCTTATGAACATCTAGTTTGTATGTTGAAGTTATGACCATCATACTAACCATTGGTCAACATTATAGTCAAGGCATTAGATTGATTAAAGTTGAGATTATAAAGTTTATTCTCTAACTTAGATTTCTGTCAAGAAAGCATATTATCTCAGTACATGGGACATTTTGAAGACAATACTTTTCATCTTGAGTGAAGGAGACTAGGAAGAAAACAACAACACTCATTCTTGAGGACAAAGACTCTAGGTTCCAGGTTTGATTGATTAACTTGATAAGATTTAAATTTTCACATGTCAAGTTTGATAACTACCTCATTACAAGTAAACACTATAGTTGAGATAACAATCTTTGAAAAGTTTTATACTTGGTAGCATGTGAGCATATTGAGATAAATGCTTATTGTAATCATTTACCAGATATAACTAACATCTCCTCTAGGAGAAACTTCTTGTTCCGTTTCCAGGTTACCATGTAGGAATGATTGATCACAACACTAGAAGAGTGTTTCTCTCATTTCTTATTATTGTATTTCTTACTTTTGACCCTTGTTTCAGGCAGGCCACAAGTGATATCTCTGAAGGAGATACTGTGATAATTGTTCTCGCTATTGTTTTTATTATTATTATAAAAAGTATTATCCTTGTCTACTATTTCTCCCTTGTTGTTCCTGTTCCGGGCATGTCACATGTGATAATCTTGAGGAATCTATAGTGATGGTTGCAGGAGACAACATATTAGATGAGACATGAAGAGGAATATTCAAGTTGTATACATGACCGTATACATCCATGTACCAAAGAAGATTAAGAAGAAGCTACTTTTGAGATACATAATATCTCATATGAAGATTGATTGTAATGAGCATAAGGCTCCAAAGATTACCGAACATTAGAATAGAACTCACAGTAGACTTTTTCAATGGATAATGAAGCCACCTTGATAGGAAGAAAAAATTGTTTGAAGTCTGACTCAACTTTTTATATTAAGACTAGGTATTCAACACCAAGTATATCCTGCAGATACTATGAAGTTTTTGTAGACTCAGAGTAAGCATGACCTTAGAAAGGATCAGATGGGAAAAAGAGACATCTTCCGGGATTAGCAGACACATGCCATGAGTTGAGAAGACTAGATCGTAGCTTCATAGACCTCTAGGAGACATGAAATACCCTGAGAAGATTCCCTTGTTTCAGTGATAGAAAAGGAAGCAAGTCAAAAGGAATGGGATATGGATTTTTCCTTGAGACTAAAAGGTAAGTCAAGTGGTGACTTCCAAGATTGATCTAATAGATCAAACATAAAGATGTACAAATCCTGATTTGTGTCCATAGGATTCTCCCAGCAAGAGGGAGAAGACTATGACGAGCCACTTGCTCCAGTAATCAAAGAAACAGTTCCAGTATTCATGAAGACAACCAAAACAACCATGATTTCGATACAGTATGAGATTCAGTGGGAGCAATCCCTGTATTTGAGAATGAGTTGCCTCCATAAAAGAATAAAAGCTACCTTTAGTATCAATTATTGAGCCACTCTCAGATGAAATTGTTGCCATGACAAAATAGAGGAGCTACTCTCAGATTTCAACAACTAAAGTGAGAATAGAGCAAGTCATTCTCATCTTCAGAAATAACAGTTGTAGGTGCAGAGTCTTGGTTCCAAAAGGAACAGTTGCAGAGAGAGTAGAGGACATACTCTCAGGCAGTGAGATAGAGAGTGCTTTGCAAAAAGAACATAGAGCTAGCACATGATTGTGCAGATTAAGTTGCAGTTGAGAAAGTGTACCAGGTTGGTACAATGTGATGTGAAAATTTGGTTTCAAAGTACAGGACATGAAGACTCATGTCTACAAGTTGAAGCAAGCTCCAAGAACTTGGTATGGGAGAATTGATAGTTTCTCGACAAGCTTGGGATTTACCAAAAGTAAAGTTGATCCTAAACTTTACTTCAAGGTTATGAATGGTGAGCTAGTTATATTGCTTCTATATGCGGATGATTTATTCTTAACAAGAAAAGAAAATCTCATCACAGATTGCAAGAAGAAGGTTGATGCAGAGTTTGAGATGAAAGACTTAGGGCCGATGCATTATTTCTTAGGTCTTGAAGTTTGGTCAAGCCCAGAGAATATCTTCCTTAACCAAGGGAAGTATGCAGTTGAAATAATGAAGGTGTAAATCCATGAACACACCCATGGAAACGAATTTGAAGCTCCTGGTTGATACTTCGTCATATTTGGTTGATGCTACTCTATACCGAAAGATTATTTGATCGTTGATGTATTTGACAAATACCATGCCATATATATGCTTTGCTGTGAACACCTCGAGTCAGTATCTGGTAGAGCCCAGACGTGTTCACCTTGTAGCTGCAAAGCATGGGATGACATACCTTAAGTGTACATTAGATTATGGTCTTTGTTGTACTAGAGATCATGACTTCAGACTGTATGGTTATACTGATTTAGATTGAGCTGGAAGTGCTTCAGCGGGAGGAGAACTTCATGATGTTGTTTCAGTTTTGGGTCATCCATGACTTCATGGAAAAGCAGGAAGCAATCCAATATTTCTCTCAGCACGACATAAGCG
Source organism: Picea engelmannii (assembly GCA_009831015.1). Lineage (NCBI taxonomy): Eukaryota > Viridiplantae > Streptophyta > Pinopsida > Pinales > Pinaceae > Picea > Picea engelmannii. The sequence continues at coordinate 616,424 of ML785686.1, read as the reverse complement.
GAATACATTGCAGCATGTTCCACTAGTTGTGAAGCCATATGGATTCAGAAGTTGTTGACAGGTCTGTTCAATCTAGATATGGAAGACACCTTGATTCTATGTGATAAATAGAGTTGCATAAAGATGACAAAGAACCTAGTGTTCCATGATAAGTCGAAGCACACAAAGATCTAATATCATTACATTCATGATATAGTGCAGATGGGAGTTGTAAAGCTCCAATATGTTCACACAAATGAGCAAGTTGTAGATGTGTTGACCAAGACTCTATCTCATACTTCCGAGACAATCTTGGTGTTGTTCGAAAGGAACTCCCTCGAAAGGGGGAGTGATGTTAATGATACTATGGTATCCTGACCAACAACAGGTAGCTCCGTTAGGATTTTGTATCCTGGGGTATTGATCATCCCTGGGAAGATCCTGAAGGTCCGGTAACGACGGTCTGTCAGAGTACCTGTGCATGTATATGCCAACTGTGGTCAGTAGTGGTATCTCCGTTAGGATTTTATATCTTAGGGAATATTTTGATTCATGGGAAGATCCCGAAGGTCCGATAAGGATGGTCTGTCAGAGTACCACATGGTAGCTTGTTAGGATTTTATATCCCAGGGAATCTTATGATTCCTGGGAAGATCCTGAAGGTTCGGTAAGGACGATCTGTCAGAGTACCATAAAATGTTGTTATTACACCTTCCTCATTCTATTTCCATATGTTGATGATGTTGTTGTTTTAGCCTCGTGCTAATGATGTTGTTATTTCAGCCTCGTGATGATGATGTTGTTGTTTCAGCCTCATGTTGTTGATGATGTTGTACCAGCCTCGTGTTGTTGATGATGTTGTACCAACCTTGTGTTGGTGATATTGTTGTTATAGCTTCATGCTATTGATGTTGATGTTTCAACTTCATGCTGTTGATGTTGATGATGTTACTCCAACTCCATGCTGAGAACAATGATGATATTAATGATGAGAAAAAATTACGATGAATTATAGATGTGCCAATCAATGTTCTAGATGTTGATGATGATGCTTCCCTCTCTTTCTCTTGATGATGTTGTATTGGGTCATGTTAGTAGAATACCCTTCTCGTTAAGGGGGAGTGTTGAAATATTGTAACTTCGAAGAATATTCTAATTATATTTGAGTTATTATCTTATAGATCAAATCCCCTTTTGTGGATTGATCATGTCGGGTTTTGTATAAGACCAAATCCCCTTTTGTGGATTAGTCAAACCATATTTATATGGTGGTATTTGTAAATTCGGCCCCTAGTGTTTATAAAGTAGTTTTAACCACTCCTAGAAGAAGTTAGCCCTACTAAGTAAAGAGATATAACCCTAGTGCCTCCTCAACTAGTATTTATATGTGAGGATGGTGCCTCACTTATACACACTCACTCTCACTCATCTAGTGCACATATCTTGAAGGTAGTTGTAGTTGCAGGAGAAAGGAGAAGAGAGGCGCATGCTCGATCCTAGTTTATTCTTGGTGTTTTGGTCTGGGTCTTGGCATTGTATTGGAAATCTATTATTGAGGAAGTTTTGTTGGGTTTCCCCCCCCATGAGGGTTTCCCAGGATAAAATGTTGCGTACCTTGAATTGTGTTTCTTTCAGTGATCCTATTTATGATGTTGTTTTGGAAATGCATTGAATACTCATGCAATTTGGAATTAACTTAATAATAATAGTAAAAACTCAACAATTTCAAAATTTGAAAGTTGCAATCACATAAAACATACTGAAAGATGTCCAAAAATAAGCACAAATGACCACAAGTGAAACACCATCCTAGATAACTGAATATTAAAAATCAAGAACAAGCTAAAAACACCAAGCTGGGTGTAAGTTGTAAATCATTTCAAAGAAATTTCTAAATCATCAATCAAGATGCAATGATGCATCCATTTGGTCCTCCATGGAATATATAGGGAATTCATTTTCAAGCTCACATGACACCCATCTTACATTCAATGCAAGTTGGTCGTGAACGACATATATAGTCAATGTATTTGCAAGCACTCTTGACACTTGTCTTGCATGTGACACAAGTTGGTCCTCAATGAAATATACATGCAATTTACTTTCAAGCACATTTGACACTTGTCTTGTGTGCAATGCAACATTTAATTAAGATTAGGATGGTATTTTATATGCTAATACCAAAGAGACTGTGACAATATGCAGTATGAATCCACAACTTTTCTTTGTCCCCAAAGAATATAAAATTTTAGATAAGATCTTCAAGTTGAATCAGTGGCAAGAAGATGCATCCATTCCAACTTGTATAATGTGGTAGAATTTGGTGCATGATGTGTTAGAATTGGGTAATTAAAACACACTTGAAAAAATCCCTTATGTCTTTGAATCATCATGATGGTATTATCGAAACATCGATGTTGACATTCAACGACTTATATGTGATTCTGAACCTAACATGAAGCTAGCATGTCCTATCATTTCCACTTTGTTAGTTTCCATAGGACTTGTAAATCAAACCATCATTTTTGTAAGAAATGAAATTCTCTACATGATAAATAATAAGTCCCCAATTCTTTGAACCATTCACCACTTAACACCATATCAATGACAACGATATAGAATGTGAAGAAGCCTATTGAAAAGGTGACTCCCAATTTTATCCTTTGGTGTGGTCTACAAGACAACGATGTTGAAGGTTTATCAACAAATAACTATACTTGTATGGTTGCTATAATATCAATGAAATTGTGTCTAGTACTCAAGTCAATAAGGGAAATGAACTTCTACTTCTCAAAATAACCATCCACCTATACGGTGTTTGGTCAATGGCTTCCATGGAGATTCTAGGAGTAACATCCTCAAAAGTGAGACGAGCCAATGAGTGCATCACATTGTGAATCATATATGCTATACACTTCAAGTTCCTTAGGCAGGTACTTGATATTATGTAGGCTGGTTTTGGGAAATACAATTGTGATTGGGGACCCATTTTCAAACAATCAATGCAGATCCTTTGAGCACAAAATTTGGCCTAAGGGAGTTATTTTTACTAGGAAGTGGTTCGAGCTGGAGAGAAAGGTACCTTTATTGATATTTACCAATGGAAGGTAATTGAATACTATGTTTTCCTTGTTGATAGTGCCACATCAGTGTTTGAAACATCTTGATGCTTGAGATAAACTTTCAGAAACTAGTTGACTAGATTTAATGCATGCAATGTTGAAGAAGTAAGACATTCACAATTTACATATTAAACTGCAATTTTAGTTAAGACAAGGTTCTGCACATGATAAGCACTAAAAATACTCTCTTTTTAGCAGTTAGCACTAGGACAATTTTAGTGCTTATGTGAATTTTTTTTTTTTGATAAGTTAGTGTAGTCAAGGCTAGATTCATATTTTTTTCAAGTCTCCAGTCTCCAATTTTGTGGCTACTTTGGATAACAAATATATATGATATTATAAAGGAATAAGAGAATTCAGCTTAGAAAACTTTCATCATCATGGCCCATGCTCTTTCTCACATCTATTGCAACCTTGAAATTTCTTGAATTTGCCGAAGTCACAAAAAACAAGGTCAAAACTCACAAACCCTTGGAGATATCAGGAAATAACTTCTTTTATGAATCCTTCTCCTCTTGCAATGGAAACAAACAAAACACAATTATACATATAAATTCTACTTATGAAGCAATTGCACAAGGCTGGTTTAGAAAACAATGAAGAAAAATGAGAGCTTGCAACATATTTATGGATTATACACTCTTGTTTTTTTCCTTTTTCCAGTTTTTAATTGAATGTGAGATATGTTTAAGCCCAAGGCCAAGGGTTTGGGAGATTTTTAATTCAAATTTTTTGCTTTATAATTTTATGTTACATGTGGTTTGCAGTGGGACTATCACCAAGGAAAAAAACAAAAGAGATTCAAAATGTCGAAGAAATGCCCATTGAATATAGTGTGCACATCCCTATTTTATAATTTGTTTCCCTGCATTTTCACTTTCACTTTTCCGGGGCATTTTCAAGATGTTTCTCAGTGATCCATGTTTCTAATAATTTCCTAGAGATAAAGAAGACCCCTAGGGGAAGGTGTTTCAGGTAACATAGGTTGTCCTTTATGATGTACATGCCTCAGAGGCAAAAACTTGAATGATTTCCTGTTCACTTGAATTCAACACCCCCCTGTTTCTCTTGATCATTGCTTCCACTCTTGATCTCAAGGCTTCAATTATGTGCACATTTATGCATTGTTCTTATCCAACCAATTTTTCCACCATTTGTTTTTCATATTGTGTTGGGGTTATGCAATATAAAAATAAAATGATTATAAGAGGAAATGGTCTAGTAAGGCATTTTGTTGAAATGAATTTCCAAAAATTCATCTTCCACTTTTTTTTTGCATATGATTTGGAAGACTTTGAATGTCTTCTTTGCAGTGTAGCCGATTACAGTAAAAAAATGCTTTTAATGCATATTATGAAGACAAACATCTAAACTAGAGCAACATAATGAGGAATTTCACCTTGTATTGTATGCCTTCGGATTGATTCTTTTCTTGTTGGTTTGCCTACAACAACTAGAAAGATTCATTTCAAAATAGGTTTTGAGAGAAACAATGCATTTTAACTCAAAATGAACTATTTTAGAGAAAGGGGGTTCATCTTGTCCTATACCTTGAGAAGAAATTTGGTCCTCCTTTTGGTTTAAGGGCACACTTCAAATTCTATTTTCTCGTCATTTCAACTTCTATATTTTGATTCTTTAATGTCTATGAGATGAGAAATGCATTAGGCTCAAAATGAGTATGTCAAGGCATACACATCCATAATCTAGGTTGTGAATATACGAACTACATCTCCCTGCATAGGGAAGGAGTAATAGCATATCTTCCTTAGCTCCAATCTGAAGAGAGACTACATCCTTTCAGAAGTTGGCAATTCTTGTTCAAACTTGAGCTGACCATCCTATTTTGAATGCCCTAATCTTTCCCAACTGAAAAGACAAATATCCCCCTTTGAAAGTATCTCAACATCTCCTTTTCCATTAAAAGAGATTCCTCTCAATGCTATGGTATTCCATTTTCCTTTTCCATATTGTATGTTAATCCACTTGTCTCTTTCCAATGAAGAGGGTCGACAAGCACCAAGCATCTAAGCACCCCAGACTTAAAGGACAAGTGAACTTTCCATGTATCTTGACCCTTGCTAATTCATTTGATCTGAATTTACGCAAGAACGCAAAAAAATACACAAATAATCACAAATACAAAGATGCAACGGAAATAACACTTCATTCCATTAATAACAAAGAACTGAAATTTGTTTACAAATAAAATGGAAATAAACTAGCTAGGGCGCTGGTAGCTTATTTCTGAGAAGAGATGTGGCGACTACAGGACTCTGAACTCTGTGTTACAATGAGGCTCGAAGACCTATATATTATTGAGAAACAATGGAAAACCCTAAACATCCAAAAACCTAACCCTAGGAGATGAAACACCAGAATATGGGCCTCGTCGGAGTAAATTGGTACATCAATTTCTCGGGGTCGTAACTTTGGCATACTATCTCCATTTGACGCACATGATACATCATTAGAAAGATCTATCCAAGGACTACAACTGCTGACAATGAATATCAAGTTCGGAACTAACTCATATTCATCGAAGGTTTGATGCCCAAAAAACGTCGTTTAGGGCCTCAAAACGACTCCGAAAGTTCAGGACCTGAAAAACTGCCAAATATAGTAAATTGTGCTACAATTAAGGAAACTGAAAAACTGAAAGAAACAATGGCGGGGGTCCAAGTGGAATAGGCGGGTGGCCACCAATATCCACCTGGATCATCATTGGGCTTCAATATATTTTAAATCTCGTCATTTATTAAGCCATGCTACAATTGGGCACTTCAAGAGGATTGTGTCATATAGTTCTTCAGTCTTTCACTCTATAAAAGGACTCAAAGTTCATCCAAAACAAACTAGAAATTGACCATATTTCTATGCAAGCTTTTTTTTCATAGTTGACAACCCTCATTCATAGTTGATAAATTTCCAACTCAACCATCCTCTTATTTATTTATCACATAAGTCTTCATAGATTTAGAGACATTTCAATATACTTATTTCTTGCAAAACAAGGAATTAACTAATCTATTTTCAATTGGAGTAAATGCCCAAACTTATCTTGCTGTGAAATCACATTTGCTCCTTGGACCAATTCTAGTGCAAATCCTAAGATGGTAGTTTCCATGCTAGTGAAATTATTTTGAGAATTCCTGACCATGAAATATTAAAAGCCTTGAATCGATTAACTACATCATTGATACCAAAAAGATCCATTAAAGCTTCAAATGAAATTTTTATTTTTTAGGCTTGTAACATCCAGTTCCATTGAACACATTTATACTGACACATTCTTTGAGGACACTTGCGAGCAAGTGATCTAGTTATGATACATTATTATTATGCTTTGATTATGAGTTATATTATGATGTCATTGTGATTATATGTTAAATTCTAGATGTATATATGTATCGACAAGTATTATTGACAAGTTTCCCTGAGTGTGCAGGATACATGATAGGTTGATGATGCTGATGACATCAACAAACTTCCTTGGACTCCAAATTGAGTCAGGGAGTGGAATTGTATTTGGTTTGAGTTTGAGTATTGATTTACATGTATATATATGATTATTTTAGTATGGATATTATGTATATGGATTATTGACAATATTTTTGTCAGTGGATGCATGCTCGACGACGCTTGCTAATCCGACTCACATAAGGAGTAAATGGGTCATGCACAGAAAACCAGACAATTGAGAGAGAGGTGTGGCAACATCCCTATCACATCCTACTAACACTCTCACCTTGACTTGAACTATAGGTTAATGATTACCTAGTTCGAGAGGTCCACAATGTCGTGAGAGCACACTGAGACAATCGCTCACAAAGAATTCTAAGGGGCGCGCAATAAGGCGAAATCCTTATTCCTTAGAAGTCCTTAGTCTCTCACAAGATAGACCAAGTGGAGTGTTGACTCCAAGTGTCGAACAAACTTCCAAACTAGTCAAAGGTGAGTGGCACCCTTGGAGCATGGAGGTGTGTCTTGAAGGGCACATCACATAATTAATTTAAGAGTCAATAAAAACCTAGATGGCCTAGAAAATATAATAAAAATGTTTAGACCTTGCTAGAACATAATGATTAATTAATTATTTACATTTCAAACTAAGAAATCTAACAAGAAGTCTAAGTCTAAGATGTTTCACTAAATTAAAACATAAAAGGAATTAAGAGATTTAGACTAGCAATTTATGTGAAAGAAAAAATAAGAATAAAATTGGGTAAAAGCACATGTGTGCATTAAAATATTAAAAGAGATTTTTAAATAAGAAGAAATTAAATCATGAGAGAATAGGAGGTTCACATAGAGTAGCATTTTGATTCAATCTACCACTAATCCTAACTAAAAGAAGACTCCTAATCCAACTCAAACTAAAATCTAGTTAGGGGACACAAATTAAATGAGGGATTGGGGAACTAAGGGACAACTAAGAGAAAAAATAAGAGCACATTGGGGAATATGAGGGAAAATGCCTAAATAAATAAAATAAAAAGGGAAATTACATGTGAAACTTGGGGAGAGTGTGACACATGTAGTGGGTGAATAATCCTTTAATTAAATTATTAAAAATTAATTATGTTTGCATGAGGACATGTGTCATTGGGAATTTTTCTATAAAAGAATTGGAGAGAAAGGGAAAGGGACCTCACTTTTCTTTTGTTAGTAATGTTATGTTGCCAATTTTTTTCTTGACTAAGTTTTACTTGTGAGAGTTGGGATTCCAAGACTTGTAGAGAGTGGAATATCTTCCTTGCGAGGAAAGTTTAGATGCTATAGAATTCTGGTTTCTTGTGTGTGCCCCCTTTGCGGCTTGAGGGATAAGGAGAAATAAGAATACCCCTAGCGTTGGCTGGGAGGTACCAGTGAAGTTGTGAAATTAGCAAGCTAAGGGAAAGGAGCATTGTGCTAGTTGCCGAATCTAAAAATCATCAACAACAATTTCTTTCTTGGTTACGGTATTTATATTTCTGTTATTGATTTTAAGATAGATTTTTATAGCGTGAATATGTTTCCAATAATGAATGTAAACGAATTGTATGTTGGATAAGAGAATTATTACTGCGATTTGGGTCTATTATCTTCGGACTATCTATTATAATAAGCTTACTCCTACATATGGTCGAGCGGTAATCTAAATTTGTTGCATTTTGGTCACTATCTTGTTATGAATAAAAATACAAATATGTCGCATCACAATTTCTAGATTTGATTTATTACCTTATATTTGGATATGTACAGAATTATATGTATCAATGGTTATAATTGGTTATGCACAGAATTATATGAATCAATGATTATTAAGTAGTAATGCAATGTAATAAATGATTATTAAGTAGTAATATAGTGTCAATCTAGCGTATGAAAGATAAATTGTTGTATTGATTCATATAATAATCTAGCGTATGAAAGAATTATATGTATCAATGGTTATAATTGGTTATGCATAGAATTATATGAATCAATGATTATTAAGTAGTAATGCAGTGTAATAAATGATTATTAAGTAGTAATGTAGTGTCAATCTAGCGTATGAAAGATAAATTGTTGTATTGAGTAGTCTCGAAAAGAAATTGGAGCACAATGTTGTTCTTCGGACGTCTGCGAATCTAAAATCTCGGTTTGTTGAAAATCCACCATATCATCCTTTCAAATGAGTAGCAATCATAGCTGTATTGGTTGTGGTTATAATAAAATTGACTTATGTTGAAATTATAAATGTCATAAGGTTAACCTCAATGGTGTTATTAAGTTGGTTATTATAATTTTGTTTTATTATGTCTAGAACACTATCAAGGTTATGTAAGTGTTGTGGGTCAACCTTTGGACTTTTGTTTTTTGGTGGGAGGAGGTCAACAACTTAGTCTTGTGGAGATTAGCACTTCGTTTAATTTATCTAGCTATGGTTTTTTGGACTCTCTTCATATCTTTCGGATGTTTATTGTTGGCATCTCCTGTAAATGATTGTGGAGATAGCACATAATTTTTTGAAAAACATGTATTGGTAGTTAGGATAGTCAAGTTCAGACTTGCAAATATTGATATTTTTGAGTTGTAAAAATTATATTATCTTAATATAATTGTGCGAATTTTCAATTGGAAAAAAAAATGTTGTGAGATACATTAAGATCAATTGGTATTAAATTTTTTTGGTTATTGCATAGGATTGGTAGATTCAGCCTAATGGTTGATTGTTATGTTTTAGTAAGAACCCTTTGATTTATTATTTTACTCCTCACTTGGAGTTATTGAATTTAGATTGGAAATCAAGTTGAAATTATATATATATATATATATATATATATATATATATATATATATATATATATGAGCATTAAATTTTTTTAGTAAATCGTAATACGTATAGACAATTGTGATTGAATTATATATTATGAGTTTAGGTAATTTATATAAGTCTTTATTTTGAATGAATTATAATGTGTGTAAGTTAGTTATTGGAACTTTTACATAAACTCTTCTATATATTTGTTTTAGATTCATTCGTTAAATTGAGTTGAATAGAATATGACTAAATAAATCTTTATCATCCTTGAAATATTCGTGTGTATATGACTTAGATATTAATTGGGAATAGGATTGAATGAATTCAAGTTGTATTTAAATTGTTAATATGATACACAAAATAATAATATATAATAAAAAGAAAGGAAAATAAAGTATATGATAGAATAGTGGGACGATTTTCCTTGAATTGTTTAATGGAAATAAAAATCAATGTTTGATGCAATTTTTAGAATCAATAGTCGATAATAATCTTACCTTGGAATGGTTGACAATTTTCATCAATTGTTGTTGGATCATAAGTATAATTTTCGTAATTACTATATCAGTGAAGGAAATGATAAAATTCATTTTAATAAAATTGAATGAGGAATGTGCTAGATGTGTTCCATAAGCATTGTTGGTAAACGATGCAAAATGTCCTTATATTCATGTGATGTAAAAGATGGGATTTCAATGTGGTGCGTTAACTGGGTGTCTTTTGTTTAAATGTGTTAATTTGTATACACTATGTTAAGTTGTCAAAAAGTAAGAAAGGAAAATATATATGTTTTTGGTTGTTTTCATTCTTAAGATGTTGTTATTGGAGGATGTTACAAGGCTCAAACTTGCATTGACTGTAAGGTCTATTTACTATTTTCATGAGGGATGATGACTAAAAATGGAGGCATGTTCTTGGCCCTTTGGTCAGATCACTTAATTGAAGAAAATTACAGTGAGAGGACCAGTTTTTGAGTTTAGAAAATGAAGAAATATGCAATTTGGGCAAAGAGTGTTGGGCAAATAGTATTTTCTTGACACATTTGATGGTTGACGTGTGAATATATAATGCTTGAAGGTGGGAAAGTGGGTTAATGCACTTGAATTGCGAAACTCCCGGCTCAACATGGTTTACTCAACTCAACATGATCCAAAATATTATTTTTTTAATTAATGAAACATTCGTCAGACCTTTGATGCAAACATTCACCGAAAACATAACAAGTTCATCAAACCTTCGACACATATATTCGTCAGAAACACAAGAAGTTCGTCGATCTATTTTCAATGTTTTGATGCACTTTAGTTGATCTTATGACAAACTAGTTTTTGGATCCATGTTCGTCAGTACATTGTCGATGTTTCGACGCACTCTAACTGATCATATGATGAAAACAAACTGGTTTTGTGATCCATGTCTGTCATAGGTTAGTCACTCTTATGATTCTCTAGCGACGAAAACATGTTGAACTTGGGAGGAATGGTGGTCGATGGTACGACAGACTGGCGACGGACTTTGGTCAATCGTACAACGAGCCTACGACGAAAATGGATATGAACATTGGTTGATTGTGATTCACATTCATCGTAGTTTAGTCACTCTTACAACGCACTAGCGACGTGAACAAACTGGTTTTGGGGACGTACGATGATCAATGGTACGACAAAATCTTGTGTCTGTCTTAAGACGAAACATGGATCATTGTACTTGCGACGAACATGAGGCGACGAAAAATGGGTTGTAGCATTCATTGTACTTGAGACGTTTTGGCGACAAACCTGTGTCAATAAATTGTTGGAATATGGGCCAAATGTACTAGGGATACACAGAGAAAATTTAAAAAACTACAAAGATCACACAAAAAACCACAATCAAACAATCAATCATAGACACTAATATTTACCTTGAAAATTCAAATTGGAAAACCAACCTTCTTTTCTTAACAATTTTAGAATAACAATCAAATACTCTCTAGAGCTTCTTCATATTACAAGCTCAAAAATTCTTATGAAGTCCTTTTATCTACCAAAGAACCCATTCTCCAACGTTTTGTAGAAGTGTATAGGAAAAATTAGCTTGCGAGGAGTAGCTGGAAGGACAAGCATCTCCAAATATTTATCTTCCCAACTCCAACACTCTTCCTCGCCTTTGGAATTTTCCTTGCAACATTCCAGTTCACAGTTCCTTGTGCTTTCATTAGTAATATAAAACTAGGAGGTGAGTGATAGAGGTTTGGAAAAGCATGGATCCCTTCACACTTTCAACCACTTTATTTTGCCTTGTCATCAATCTCCTAGCCTCAAGCTTCCTTCATAGCCAACCTTTTGGATTTTGTTTTACCAAGTTTTCTTCAGTACTTAACATGAATTCAATTCAATTTCTTGTGAGGACCCAATTTCGAATCATGCCTCCACATTGGGGAGATTTTGGTCTCCAAAAGCTAATCCATGGGGGATATGGAAGCACATGGCCTCCACTAATCTCCCCAAACCCAAGACTCCATTAGTTATGAATGATACATGCTTCCCAATTGCTCCATTCAAGTTGCTAATCTACTCTTGTTCTATTACTATCAAGGATGTTATTCCTTTGCCTATATGTTCTTTATGAGGCATGCCTATTCACTTTTAACCAAGTGATACTTGTCATCTCTCATATAGAAAGTCACATTCCTTTTCCATATGTATGGGATACCAAATATCACTTCGCAAGCATCTAGTGGTGGAACTTCACATTCAATTTCATCAACATAATCAATATTGATGGAAAACCTAATTTTGCATCTCCTAGTGATTCTCATAAAATATTTCTCTTGGATCCAACTCAATGAACATGGTTGTACTATATCATTAGATTCTAGATCGACCTCATATACTAAGGACTCATAAATTAGATTACATTAAGAACCATTGTCATACAAAGCATTTACCTTTCGATCCTTCACTCAACGTTGATTTGAAATAGTGCATTTATGTCTCCACTCACCCTATATTGCAATGTGGTGCAGATTATGGTTTCATCCACATCAGAGGTGCATTCTAACACTATTTGCTTCGTCCCAGTATTCAAATTTGTTTCCTTATTGGCCTTGTGCTACTTTGGACACTCTAGCACTTCTCATCCATGTGCCCACTCACATCACAATGTTAGCAATGCTTATGAGGATCCCTTTATTTTTGGACTATGATTACAATCTTCTTGACTTTTGATGGTCTTCTCTTAGCCCTTTTTCTACTGGCCTTTCTTGGAGTCCAGCTCAATCTAGAGAGCTTTCATGATTTCCTTGTCTATGTTTTTTTCACTAAAGAAGATGTAATTGCCTCTGGATATGGATGAATAGTCCTCCAAGGTACTTCATCACCACCCCCGACTCTTCCAAAAATATACCCATCTTGATGGCCTATTTTTGAAATTTAGAAGTGTATTGGTGTACACCTTGTCATTGTTCTTACCAAAGGTACCGCCATTTCATGAGCTTCTTCTCTTCGTAGCTTGGATAAAATTGTGATTTCAACAATATCTTAAAGTCCTCCCATTTTGTAACCATGGAATTCTTTCCTATCCTCAATGCATCTACATAGCTCTCCCGCCACAACAAAGCATGTTCGATCATCTTCAAATGGGAAAAAAAAATCTATTGTGTTTCTTGGATTTGGTAAAAGGATAGAATAAACCTCCAATTGTTTCAACCAATTATTCAATATTTCAATGTTAACTCATACATTGGTATTTCAAGATTCAATTTAACTTTAAACAAAGTATTAGAATATGAAGGAAGAGAGTTATCATTACTTGAGTTTCCAATATTCTTGCCTATAGAGAAAACACTTATAAGAATAGTGTAGACAAATTCTATTGGAATTATTTACACAACCACTTCATCTACTTCAACATTGACAAATTTTCCAAATTAGGGAAAATGTTCAAAATATTTACTAGACAAAGCAACCAACAAACCCTACAGAACTAGAGGGAAATTGATAAGAATATATATTCAAAGATCAAAAGGTCTCATTTACATGATGTTGCTGTGAGAACAATTCTCCCATGTTGAAAAGTGATTAGTTGGATTATTGATCATGTAAGCTTGGGAAATATGATTGTGATTAATAACTAGGGGAGATGCATCACATCATTCCAACCCAATGAGCTTGAAAAATATTACAAATTTCAAGAACTAAAGATTTACATGACAACATCTTGTGTAAATCACTTTGTTAACACCAAAAAATATCACAAAACATTGAGGATTGAGGGTAAGAAATAACAATATCGAAATATTGGTTTATATCATTCGACCAACTTGAGAACTCCTTACGTGTATGCAACTATTTTAATGAATATACTATATAGAGAAAATGATGCTCAACATTTTCAAGAGGCTTGGCTTGGGTCCCCTTGTTATACACTATGGTTGGGAATGGAACTATTTTTAATTGGGTTATAATTCTCTCTAATACTCTCCATAAGGCACACTAAGATAAAAAACCCCAACTCTCAGTCTCCTTTGGGATTTCTTATGACATCCTACCTTGTTGACATAGTGTAAACAACACACTTCCAAGCATTGGATGAGCTTGGAACACTGTTCATACACCCATTCACGTGTATTTCCAAGATCCGTGGGAAAACAAATATATGAGACTACACCAGAATCTATGATAATTTCTTTACCAACTTGATTGAGTTAATATTTTGTAAACCAACACCTGGGGTGTCTAAAGAAGCAATGCAATTGTTGGATATGATGATTTCACATACATATGTATTTATGGAACAATGGTAGCTCCACATTTCCTACATTTGCTCCACATTTCACATACTCCTAGCACATTTTCTAACACATTGACTTTGAAAATTCAATAGCAAGCTTCAAATTATTTACATTTAGTGCAACAAACTCACAAAACAAGAAAGCTTGAAGTGGACAAGAAGATTGTCTCTACTACACAGATGAAGTATTAGATACTCAACCCACTGGGCTCATAGCCATGGCATAAGCAAATTTGGCGATAGCCCAAGCAACTATGAACAAAGTTAAAGAGACTATGAAGGGAATGAAAGAATATGAAGATAAGATAGCATTTTTGGAAAATGAAGTCCAATACTACAAATATGCAAAAGGATTAATTTATGATTTTATTGAAATGCTTTGGAGGTACATGATGAAGCTAGCATAGTAAAAGGAGAATTCTACAAGAAGGCCAAACAACCACGTAACTAAATTGTAAAACAGTTGAATCTACACAATGAAATTGAATGCTGAAAAATCACCCAAGAGCAACTGTCACTCAATATGAATCAATAAGAAAATATCAAGAATCAATGGGTCAAAATCCCTTGGCCAAGCCAGGTAGGTCAGAAAAAAGAAAGAGAAAAAGGCAAAAAAATTTGAAACGAAATGAAAAATACGATTTTTATCTAACTAAATAATTGCAATATTCATTATATTGTCAATACAATCCGTACATGCTATGGTATACACCTTTACTTCACCATTCATTTTGTTAAACATGAACTTTTCCATCTTGGAGAGATGGTTGAGCGGACTGAAGTGACAGATTGCTAATTCGTAGTACGGATCATCCGTACCAAGGGTTTGAATGAGATTCCTATTATGAGTCAATAAGAAATCACAAGTATTAAGCAATGAATCTCATATTAAAATGTATTAGCTTGAAAGGTTTGGGAAGATGTCCGGGAGTGTGAAGATGGTTCTAAAATCTAGTCTCATTGAGAAATTGGTTGAAGAGTATCATTTTCCATCTTTAAACTACTAGATGATTTTCATGATCGAGCTCAAGTAACACAAGTGTTGAAAGACCCACTTCTACAAGTTAAACAAACTATTCAAAACATCACAAAAATTCACATGAAGTTTTATCTTACCAATACAACCAAAGACATTGCTCAAATTCAAATAGTTTTCGCAAAGTTACGTAAGAGCATTGATAGATTACTAAATTTGTGTATTTTCTAAAGGTCCCATTAGACCAACATATCTATTATCACATCAGCCTTTGCAAAATCTATTCTAATCTTAGAAATTTATAATGAAAAGAAAAAAAATGAAAAATGACTCGTCCAAGCAATTAGGTTTAGATATCTAAATCAATTATAATTTCAAGAAACATTCACTCGTATAAATTTAATGAAAATCACAAGAGAATGGTGTTTCAATCATTTAGTTTTTTTTCAATGAAACTACTTTTCCAAATGTTAATATTGAAAAACTATTTTTTAGTCACTCTTTCTTTTCTTCAAAAATGAGGTACTATTCTTTTATAATTCATCACGTGGGGATTTATCTAAGAGTATTTTACTAACATTGTAGATTGTTCTCGATGAGCTATTAATTATTCTTTCTTTCTTTTCTTCAAAAAGATTGTGATTTCATGGATATGGAATCGTAACCTTAACATTTCTTATTTGTAATAACAACGATGCAGTTTAATTTATATATCTATTTATTTATCAATTAGAAATCACTATAAAAGGAAAGCTTGCATAACATTTGTATCCTGCTTTAGGAAATAGTTTCTTTTATTCAAAAGCATTTAACAATTGTCAAGTTAGAAATTAGAGGGTTCTCCATTTCAAAAGGGAAGAACTCTAGTCGAGCCTTCTCTCCAAGTGAACCTGTGTTGTTGGTGCTGGGTAATTTGACCCATCAACACATGCAACCCAATGTTAAATGAAGTCACATAATTGGGGCTCGAGTTTGTATCCATTGAATGACCATCATATTTTTCTTATTCGTTCATGAATACTTTAGTTTAAAACCACTTCTTATAAATAGAACCTATTATCTTTTACCATAGACAACCCAGTGTTAAATGAAGTCACATTATTAGGTCTTGTGTTTGTATTTTTCTTTAGGAATTACTTTCTTTTATTCAAAAGCATTTAATAGTTATCAAGTTAGAATTCGAAGGGTTCTCCATTTCAAAAGGGAAGAACTCTAGTCGAGCCTTCTCTCCAAGTGAACATGCGTTGTTGATCCTGGGCATTTTGACCCATCAACACATAGGCAACCCAATGTTAAATGAAGTCATATAATTAGAGATAGAGTTTGTATCCATTGAATGGTTGTCATATTTTTGTTAGCTTGGTTGGTTCAACCCTTCTCTCTAAGGCATAATAGGTTGTGGGGTTACCATCCCCTATTGTAGCTAATGGTTAATATCACCCTCCATACTAAAAATCAAGAGAAAATCCATGAGATAGTGGTAAAGTGCCATCACAACAAGAGGGTAAGCATAATTTATTTCTCTATAAAATTTTATTAATCCTTATATTGTCAAATTCAACATAAGATATGATAAGATAATTTTATTAATGTCTAACTAATGACCACAAGAGTAGGTCAAAGGGACCGTTGAGTACCAAAAGGTCTCCTATAAAAGGCAAGATGCAAAAAGAAAAGTGCAATTAGGTAGAGTAGTAGGAAGTGAGATCTACCTTGAGGCATGAAGAGCACTCGACCCCGAGCTCACATACATGAGCTGATGATGGGGTGGATCGTAGGAGAGGAAGATTTAAGGACAAGATGAATCGAAAAGAAGGAAGTAGATTTGTCATGGAATGGAACCAGAAAGAAGTAGATGAGTATGGGCTCAGATCCTGAGGGCCTCCTGTATATATAAGGCTAAACATCGTTGATTCGAATACCTAAGGAAGCCCGTGAGGGTCCGAGGCCCCCTGAATAAGAAATGAAACCGACCCCTAATCTCATAGTAAATGGGGCACTGAAAGATGAAGTGCTCCTCAATCTCGACCTCCTATAGCTGGCATAGCTGACAAATCATGTCTGGTTGGTTGATCTAGTGGTTTGTCTCTATCCTAAGCTCCAAGAAATGCTCAGCATAAAATGCCATCTTTGGACATCAAGTGATCTAGATAAACTACCTATAAAGTGATGCATCAAAGGAGAAGAGTTTAGACTCTCTCAACTAAGTCCCGATTAGACTCCAGTAAGGAAGGCCCCCAGATCTCTAAACCATAGAGAATAGTGGGTCAAATAAGGGAGTTCATGAGAGACATCTTGGATGAGATGTCTTGAAAATGGTGGCAGAAACATTATGTCTCGAGAAGGGATAAAGACCAATAACCCTTGGCAATTCGAGGGTGGAGGGTCAGTCACATACTTAAGCGAGGTCCTGATAATCTTACTCCCAAGTACGTGTAGGCATTGGTGATCTTGATCTCCTCCCCTCCGAAGAAGAAATGAAGGCCTACAAACTTCTTCGACCCATTGAAGATCATAACGTTGGTTTTACCCAAGTTGACCGTCAACTATCGAAGGTAACATAAGAGAGCTAGGGCATCCAACTGTCTCTGTAATAGACAAGGCCAGGAGGACCACATCATCGACGAAAAGCAAGATGGAAATCAGAACTTGGTGGAGGAGACACTCGTGTTAGGATATTTAAACACTTAGGAGTTAGTTAAGAACTACTTGGTCTAATATGTCGTTAGGTAAAAGTGTGTTTCTTAGTGTGCTTCTTTAGTATGCATTTGTAGTTAGGAAATGATCCGAATTATTTTCGGCACGAAATGAGATCGGAGATATAATAAAGAAATGCACAGAGATATCACAAATATTCAATAATATAACAAAAATGTATCAGAGATGCAACCATAAACACATATATATAGTAATACACGATTTCTATTAATGAAAGAAATTTACAGAGACTGTAAAAATACAGAGTGAAAGACTCGCTAGAATGGTGACAACTTATATATGACAAGAGATGTGACGGCTACTCGCATTCGCAAGAAAATGATTACAATGAGGCTCTGAAGGCCTTTTTGCAATAAACAGGAATGCCAAAAGTCCTAGACATCCAAAAACCTAACCCTAGGAGATGAAGCACCAAAAGTCATGTGGGCCCCGTTTGGGTAAGTGAGTACATCAATTTCCCGGAGTCGTAACTTTTGCATACGATCTCCGTTTTAGGCATGTGATAGCTCGTTGGAAAGGTATTGTCGAGGAGGTTCATTTTGGGGGCTCAATAATGCCTTCGACTATCATTGAGAACCTCGATCTCGAAAAACCTTCATTTGGGCCCTCAAAATGGCCTCGGAAGTTAAAAACTGCTAAAAATAGTAAACTGCCAAAATTGTCAGAAAACTGTTTTGAGCCAGTCGGAAAAGGTGGGTGGCCACCGATATCCACCTGGATCAATCCTCCCTCCTTAGGAAGCAATGGTCTCCATTGTGTTGAGTTCCTAGGGGAGAGGGAAAAATGTTTGCTGAATCTGCATCTTGGTGAGTTGCTTACCTTGCTGGAGACGTCGCGCTGCTCAGTTTGTGGAAGTTTGTCATGAACCCGTTGAGGTTGAGGCCATTCAACAAGTCGGGCTACATGAGAGGACGATGTGTAGAAGGAATCTTTGCGCTTTGCTGCAACCTTGTCGACTTGCTTCTGTTTGATAGAAGGTGCTTGGGGCAAGGCTGTAGTGGTTGCAGTGTCCTTCTGTTCTCCTTTTGAACAGATTGTGAAGAAACTAAATTTTGTAGTATGAGATACTACCTTGCGACACTTTTTAGGTGGAACAGTAGTTGGAACTACCTCTGGTATTCTGTAGAGATGACCCCCCAGAGAAACAATGACACTGCATGGTCAAGATTCATAAACAACATGGCGCTTCCACATATATGGTTGGCCCAAGAGAACATCACAGACATCCAGTGGGGCAACATCACATAATACCTCATCCTTGAAAGGTTGTATGCCGTATGACAATCGACATTGTTGGTTGACACGAAAATCTCGTCCTTGGCGAAGCCACCCGATGTTGTATGGCTGCGGGTGTGGTGTTGTCGACAATCGCAACTGTTTGACGACCTCTGTTGAGATGAGGTTCTTCTGGCTTCCGCTATCAACAATAAAATGCAGCGGGGTCCCCTTCACCCACATTTGTGAGTGAAAAAGGTGCTCCCCCTTTTCAGGATCTGTTGGTTCTTCTGATTGAATTGCTGCGGTCGCGACAATAGCAGTGGGGTCTGTGTCAATGATCTGTCCTTTACCATTATTTTCAGAATCGGATTTTGAATCAGGGTTCGACTCTTTCTCTTTGATCTCGACCACCAATGATTGTTTTGAGCGACATTCATCAGTGTTGTGCCAGGGGATTTTGTGGAACTCGCACCATTTTCCGGTGTCCTCCTTTGTCTTCCCCTGACCCTTCTTTTCCTGTGTCTTGGACTGGTTTTCGAGAGACTTTTTGTTCGGGCCGTCTTTGTCATACTTTGGTTGTTGCGGATTTGCAGACCCGAATTCCCATTTGTTCCGGTGCTTAAATTTCTGCTCAATTTTAACAACATATCGATAAGCAACACAGAGTGATGAGATGTCCAGAAAATTCATTTCAGTCTGGATGTATCTGTGTAGAGCCCCACGGTATTTCAGAACCAAATGTCGCTCAGAGTCTTTGATAGCCAACTTGGTGCGCAAGGTATGGAAGGTATTGGTGAACTCCGGAACAGCTTGGCCCCTCTTTTTCCGCAGTGTGGTCCATCTCATGTACTGGTCCTCATAGTTGTAATACTGTTCTTTTACCGCATCCACAAAAAAATCCCAAGTGGGATCGGCTCTATATATTCCAGACTCCTCTGTGGAACTTTGCTCCCAGTAAGTTTTCCACCAATGTTTGACATGAGGGAGAGCTTTAAGGAGTGCAAATGTGATCTTTTCTTTGTCAAAAAAATTGTGAACAAAGAAATAACCTTCTAGCAGAGTTAACCATTTTTCTAGGGCTTCTGCATCTATCTGTCCTTCAAATACAAGAATATCAAAATTAACTTGTACCTTGAAAGACGAGGTGCCTCCAAAGTGGCCACTTGATGAAGATGTGCCTGATGCTATCAGTAGGCATTGAAGGATGTGGGCAAAATTCTCCATCATTTCATCCCTCTGTTGCGTGAGAGCTTGCTCAAGCAACAGATTGATAGGATCGTCTGCTCCGTCGTTTTTCTTTTCTTTCGCCATTGAGGGTTTCTTGGGTGTGCGAGAGCGATTGTCTTCAAGAGAGACAAGCTCAAGACCCAACTTTCTATAATTGGACCTCATCGGGGACATGCACTGAAAAAATGATCAAGAGCAGCCTGCTCTGATACCACCGATCCAGATTATTTTCGACACAAAATGAGATCGGAGATATAATAAAGAAATGCACAGAGATATCGCAGATATTCAATAATATAACAGAAATGTATCAGAGATGCAACCATAAACACAAATATACAGTAATACACGATTTCTATTGATGAAATAAATGTACAGAGACTGTAAAAATACAGAGTGAAAGACTCGCTTGAATGGTGACAGCTTATCTCTGAGAAGAGATGTGACGACTACTCGCATTCGCAAGAAGATGATTACAATGAGGCTCTGAAGGCCTTTTTACAATAAACATGAATGCCAAAGTCCTAGACACCAAAAAACCTAACCCTAGGAGATGAAGCGCCAAAAGTCATGTGGACCCCGTTTGGGTAAGTGAGTACATCAACTTCCCGGGGTCGTAACTTTTGCATACGATCTTCGTTTTAGGCGTGTGATAGCTCGTTGGAAAGGTATTGTTGAGGAGATTCATTTTGGGGGCTCAATCATGCCTTCAACTATCATTGAGCACCTCGATCTTGAAAAACCTTCATTTGGACCCTCAAAATGGCCCTGGAAGTTAAAAACTGCTAAAAATAGTAAATTGCCAAAATTGACAGAACACTGTTTTGAGCCAGTCGAAAAAGGTGGGTGGCCACCGATATCCACCTGGATAAGGAAATCCGACGATCACGATATGTTCCCGACATAGAGTGATTTGACGGTTCATACGCTCCTCGATCTTAACGACCATTGATTCGTGGCTTAACACCCGATTGATCCATGGTCTCTATTTAAAGAGCATGGAGGGTCATTTGCCGATGATCGATTGTGAGAAACTCTTTGTAATCCTTTTCTTTTGCATTAATAAACTGCTCCAAGTGGCCGCGTTGGTTGGGGCCGTGGATGTTTCCCTGTAGGGGTTTTACCACGTGAAAACATCGGTGTGTTGATCTTTGATCTAGTTATGTGAGTGGTTACAAAAGGTGTTCGTCCTCTGTTGGAATACCTGTGTTGTCGAACATGGTATCAGAGTCTGTTTGAAGACCCGCTCCTGTTGTAGATCGAGATCGTGAAGCCGGGTTGCCTCATCTCCATTTTTTGCCATTTCCGTACATTTCTGGGCTGAAAGGACTATTCCATTGCGTCTAGAGCACTCGTGTCATTCAGGAACACTTTTTGTTTCACTCGAAAAGGTTTCTCTTTGCCCAAGATACGACCATTACAGTCAGATCTGGAGATTTGCGTATGCTCTTTGCCCAACGCCTTGTTCGATCTCGGCAAATCATAAACAGATAGGAAAAAGGTGCATCTTTCAGGTAAGCTAATCGAAATTTAACTCTTGTTTTCATTGAGAAATGAATTTTTTTTCTTGTGTGAAAAGAGTTTTTTTTAGCACGCTCTCTAAGGCCTTCTTCCACAACAACAACAATAACACCCCCAATCCTCTTTCTGAACATTACAATATGTTTTGTTACACCATTTGGTTAAAAGTTGCTTTATTAAGTAAGAGGCCTTGAGTTCAAGTCTCTCTTTTATTATTTTTTTTGAAAAAGTTCATGCTAAAATTGTAAAGTGTATTTCATTTCAAGTATAAAAGTGAATCACTATAAGTAGCTTTAATATTTTATTTTAGAGTTATTTGTTTTGCATGTAGCTTTTCTGTTATAAAGTAACTTCATTGTAAAAGTGATCCCCACTTCTTTTTATAAAAGTGGGTCACTCCATAAAGCAACTTACACTATCACGTGGTTATTTGGTTACCGTTTATGCCTTTTTTTTTTTTAAAGGGCATAACTTTCACATCGGAAGTCCGTTTTCAGTGTCGTTTTTTTTTAAACCGCATAACTTCTCGAGCTCTTTTCATCAAGATCATCAGTTTCAGTTTTTAAATCCACATTATCTGCATATTTAATATGGCTTCTACAAGTAATGTCTTACTTACCCGCAACAACTACTTCCAATGGAAATCTCATATGGAAGATTTATTAAGAAGTAAAGGTTTGTACTGGATTACCTTGGGAAAGGAAAAAAACACCCACTGATGATGATAAGAAAGCCAAGTGGGATAATAGGAGTGACGAAGCACGTGGACTAATCAGAATGCCCATCTCTCCTAATTTAAGATACCACCTTCAAGAAATTGATGACCCCGAAAAAGCTTGGGAAAAGATTGAATCTGTATTTGGTAAACCAATATTATTTGAGCACAACAGTTTAGAAAATCAAGTACTGACCTTGAGTCCAAGTGATTTTTCTTGCCTTGAAGACTATCTATCTAAGTTTTAAACACTCAAAATTTTATGTGAAGAATGTAAGATAAAAATGGAGCAAGAGCGTTACATCTATCTTATTCTTTCTAATCTAGGCAATGCATATTCTGTGTTTGTATCTACCTTTTATGCCATGAGAGAGGCTCTCGGGAAAAGCTTATGAAAATCTCACTCTTGAGTCATTTTGTGCTGCTTTGATTAGAGAGGAAGATAAGCTTATACAACTTGGAGTGA
>ML785686.1:574110-584202 GCA_009831015.1 Picea engelmannii | reverse complement strand
TAATTGGAATTATTTATCATATATTATTATTTTTAATTACATTGGCATCCTATAAAAGAAGGCAAAAGCTAACTTTGTCTCTACCTAATCACCATATCTATTTGCACTAAGCCTCAAACAAACAAAAGGCTCTGTCCAACAGACCGCCTACATGAAAAAATGACAAAAATAACAAAATCTATTAAACAGTCTTACACACAGAAAGGTGGTCGGAGAGAAACTGTTGACACTTGAAAGTCTACTGATCATGAATCCAACTTGCAGAACATCGATGATTTTCCTCATGTATGAAAAAATTCCTGCCATACATAACAATAAAATTGGTTAATTGATTGGCTACAAAATTAAAGAGTGCCCTTTCAAAAAGTTATGGTGAATAAGGGACACAATCACATATGACATCACATATAAGAGTGCTTTACTAAACGTTCAACCTGATATCTTGCCTCAATGAGCTGCTGCCGACGTTCTTTCTTCTGGTTAAGGCATTCCCCACACCAGCTATAGAAATCGTGTTGGTGCTTTTTAAGCTCCCTGAATACAGCACTGTAAATAAATAAAGAAATAAGTTAAGTTGGTGATGCTTTTTTACCCTTCAACGCACTTACATGATATGTCCCAGTTAATTTTAATATCAGCTAATAAGACACCAATACGTACTCTACATGGTTAAAGGTATGCAGGGATATTGAACCCATTTTCAATCTGAGACAGGAAATTGCAGTGTTCCCAATTTCATGCAGGATTGATTCCTGTTATCTCAGTGTTTGACTACTTAACAATACAAATATCTCAAGAATAAAAGAATAATATTTGTAACCGGATCTTCAACAAAAAAAAATTTGAAGATCTCATCTTGCGTTCATAAAAAATATCTCAAGCTACATATGACCTAAATTAAAACGTGGAGCAATTAGGTGTATGCTACACAAAAAATCATAAAAAAGAAGTTATCCAGTGAACACTTCAAATGAAAAACTGGATCTGAACTCTGATTAAGGTAAGAACTGTTGCTTCAACTAATACCTGATCAGAAAACCAACTTCTCAAAGTAAAATGGTATTAACTGATGGGTATCTTAAAATAACAAGGGAGATCAACTTCTGCAAATTAAAATAAGAGTAGGGATTTTACTAATTTATCGAACTACTTGGCAGATACTTGAGAAAGTGAAAGTGAAAGTGAAATTGTAATTTTATTAATGTCCAAGTTACCAAGCTCTCCATACAACTAAAATACATGATCATGTAGGGCACAATCAGTGCGGGACTACCTTCAACTTTCTCCCAAAGCTATTCATCAAATCCAAACAAAAATATAAATATATCACTGTCATAAAATGGGTGCATACTTTATGGTGTATGTTCACTTTTGGGGCTACTCCGAAAAAGTTTACACCATGCTTGGGGGTGCTTCATGTGATCTGGGGTGCATGGTGTGTTGGTTACCCTTGGCTGTACCATGATGGACATACACATTGGAGATAGCTTAACCATGGATTGCTATGACTTGACTTGATGCTCATGTGGCACACTTCCTTGGGAGGTTGGAGACCTATGTAGCTCAACTTTCTTCATGGAGTGCACACATGGGGAGCTCGGTTGCTTGCTTGGGAGAAGCATTTACTTGGACGGGTGTTGGGTGTTAAAATGTAAAGCAGCTGCAGAGGATATTCCTCAAGCAGCTTCAAGCTGCACCCTTAAGCTACCCACTTAAAGCTACCCCTTGCCTTAGCCGCCCTCCTCTAAAGTAAGTTGGCTACCTACTCTAGCTCCTATCCTAAGCTAAGGCACCCCTAACCTAAAAGGTTATCCTAACCTAAACTCCTAACCTAGACTCTTTACTATTTAAAGAGAGGGAGGCGCCCTCTTCTCATTCATTCTTGATATCAGTTTTTATATCAGTTTGTCTTAAGAGTTCTGTACTCAAGTTTCTAAGGGAGCAGCTAAGGATTTTCTGAGTGAGCAGCTAAGGATTTTTTCTAAAGGAGCAGCTAGCATATTCAGAGGCAGCAGCTAGACTATTTCTGAGCAGCAGCTAGCAGCTGATAATCTATTCTGTAGCAGCCTTCTTTCACTCTCTTCTAAGAGATTTTCTGGACAGCATCTAAGAGTCATTCTGGGCAGCAACTAAGACACTCCTGTAGCAGCAAATTTACTCTGTTCTGAAGGTATTCCAACATCAACTAAAGGCTGTTCTGTACAACAACTAAAGGACCTTTTCTGAGGGCTGTAATACTCAATTCTGGGCAACATCTTTCACTTATTCTGAGGCAGCCTTAAGAGCAATCCAAAGTCAGACATTTAAGGGCAGATTTGAATCAGCTCAGCTACAGTATAAGCCACAGGTTTGAGGGCTTGTTGAGATTTGGGTACCTTGGAAAGTGGTCCCCATGTGTTTATGAGTCTCTAAACACAAAGGGGGAGACTATTACCCTTGTACTTTACTTTATGATTCTAATTTCACTCTGACTTAGGAGATTTAAGTCAAAAGTGAAATATGTCACTTAAGTCATAAAGTGACAATTAATTCACAAAGTGGGTGAATTAATAGACATAAAGCAACTAAGGAAAGTGGGTTTCCTTAGTGAGATTTTTGGATTAGATCTCACCCATTGATTAGACTTGGCTAGATTGGATCTAGGCCATTGATCTTTTAGGGCTTGGCCAAAGGAGGCTAAAGGAGGGTATAGTGCATTTATGAGATTCATTCTTCACTTGTGAGAAGAGGAGAAGAGGAGGAGAGTCTTGGGTGCAAATCTTGAGGAGAGGGTGCATGAGGTTGAGAGCATGGGAGGAGCCATAGCTTGGGCCTAGCTCACCATGGAGAGCAAGCCATGGAGTATGGGTTGATTCTTCCTTGTGGGCGCATTTATTTAGGGGAGGGCGCAAGTGCTTGTAGAGGGCGCGCATCTTGAGGAGAAGAGGCGCATCTAGCAGGTGGAGGGCGCTCCTTGTGGATGATTCCATCTTGTTGAGGAGAGGATTTCTTGATAGGAGATGGAGGGCACATAGCAAGGGAGGATTCATTCTTGTGTTGAGTTATTGCTTGAGTAGGGGCGCATTTGAGAGGAGGAGGGCACATTCTTGAGAGAGGAAGCATCCTTCTATCTTATGGGAGACTCCTACTTCATGGAGAGTTTCACTTCACTTGCTTAGGCGCACTCTAGGGAGTAGAGGGCGCAAGGGTGAAGGAGAGGGAGCTACTTATGAGTTTTGCATGAAGAGGGGGCACACTTGAGGAGAGGGGCGCACCATCTTCTTGCGGGAGGTTTTCTTGAGAGGAGGAGACTACTACAAAGGCAAAGGCAAAGGCAAGCAAGAGCAAAGGCAAAGCAAAGGATCAGGATAAAGACAAAGCAAGCAAGAGGAAGAAGGCTCACCAAGGCAAGGGGCGCCTTACTTCACAAGGTTTGTGGGGAGGTCTTCAAGGAACTCCAAGGCATCCGAGAGTGGTTGCTATTGTACCGGGTTCACTTGTATATGTTTCCTGTGTTGTACATTTTGCTTTGAGGCCTTCTATATATATCTGCTCCAAACTGGTTTCCCCCATGGGGTTTTTTTTTCCAGGGTCATGTTGACCAAAAATCTATGTGTCAAATTTATGCATGCTTAGAAGTGTAGATCAACATTTTAAAGTTAAAGATCTAGAGGTAGTGTTATGTGTTTTGATGTATATTTCATGTGCTAACATTGGGTAACAAAAACACTTGCAAGGACACCTCAAAAGGGCACTTAACCATCAAATATTGAGCAAAAAGTTTGGTGACTGTTTGCTGTCCTAAAAACAGCAATAAAAGACAGCCACACAGTTGAAACTTAGAGCCATACTAAGGTCAAGGACAGACCTTAGATGGCAGCCTCATAGGACCTCAGAAAATCTACAGTTTTGTAATAGAGACTTAGTGTTATTGCCTTGTAAATTTATTGTACTTGATTGACTAATCAATATATCACAAAAGTTTGTTGGGTCTTCTTCCCCTTGAGGGTTTCCCAGGATAAATATTTGTGTCTGTGAATGAGTGATCTTCCTATGATTCTTATGTTTATGTTTATCATTTAAAGAGGCAAAGAACACTACTGTTATCTTCTATCTTTGTTTATGCTTGAAAATTAACATGGGATAAATATTTGTCTCAGTGAATGAGTGATCTTCCTATGATTCTTATGTTTATGTTTATCATTTAAAGAGGTAAAGAGCACTACTGTTATCTTCTATCTCTGTTTATGCTTGAAAATTAACATGGTATCTGTGTTAATTTTTGTACCTTGGGAGGTGTTCCCCATGTGTTTGTGCTCTCCTTAGCACATGTGGGATGGACTATACACTTTGTACCTTGTACTTTTGTCTAATTTCACTTTGACTTAAGAGTTTTAAGTTAAAGTGAAATTTAGTCATTTATGCCTAAAATGACTATTAATTCACAATGTGGCTGAATTAGAGACATAAAGTGAACTTAGGAAACTTAACCCAAAGTGGGTTATTGACTTAGATACTTTTGGGGGAGATCTCAACCATTGATTAGATGGAAGATGAGATGATCTCCACCATTGATATCTTAGGTTTCCTTTTAGAGGTTCAAGAGGGGCACAAAGGGTGAAGAAGGCATTCATTTCTTCATTTGTTCATTTTGAAAGGAAAACTTGGAGGATGGAGATGAGGTTGCTTGAGCTTGGGCACTTGCTTTCATGGAAGGAGGCATTTAGTATCTAGCTTGGATTATTTAGTGGAGAGGTTTCACATCTGTGGAGGGCGCACTTGCTTGTGAGGGCGCATCAGTTGTGGGGAGGACTTTTAGCCATCAAATTGCAGTGAGATCAGTTTCAAAGGGAGGCCATCCAACATAGCTTCATTCCTGTGGAGAGGTTTTCAGATCTGAGCTCACAGTTAGCTTCTGGAGCAGTTTCAGTGGATTCTTGAGCTTGTATGTGGGGCGCACTTTCCTAGCGTTGACCGCCTCTTCAACTAGGGGGTCAACTCCATGTACCATGAAGATATGCATCAATAGATGCAAACATGTCGAAGACTAATTGGTTCTACAAGGCATTTTTTTGCTCCAGCACACAGTTTTGTAAGCTGGATTACAGCACCCCTGCGCGGGTTTATAATGTAATAGGTCTACATGGATCATGTTAGGTCAGTTGCCTTAGGGTTTCTTCATTAGGAGAGTCCCTTTCACTGAGTGTTTTTTTATCCTCAGGAGGTTAATGTGGCCTAACCAGCTGGGTTAATCTCCCTTGAGTTTTTCACTCCCATCCAATAAATCCTCCAAAGTGGTGAAAGGCGTTCTAGTGAAGTCATTCCTAGGTAGCTAGTGTTTAGGAATGTTGTAAATGACCATGTAAGACAACACGCGAAATTTCGCGGAATTCCCTCAAGTATAGCTAGGTTTTTTTTAAGGTTCAGAATTAATTAACTAATTAATTCTGGGTATTTAATGTAAAACTTAGAGCTAATGAAACCCCCTGAACCCGTGGACCAAGTTTCAACTCAGTCGAACAAGTTTTGCTAGGTTGTTTGTCCACTTAGGAGTTTTTTCGGAAAACAACGGTTTTAATTGCCAAACCCAGGACATGGGCAAATGCCATTTTTGTAATAATGGACCAAATCAAGTGAAGTAAGTGGCATTAATGATGAGAAGGACCCACCTAACCTATTCCTAACCTTTACCTACCCCTTAAACCCACTTTTAATTTATTTCTCACCTTTTAGTTAATTCCCCTTATGAGCCTATGTCCCCTCTCCCACGTGATATAATAAACTCATGTTTTAAATGGGTCGTGGGTACCCTCTCCCACTCACATGCCCTTCTTCACCCATCCACGTCCCATTGGGAGTGTGTCCCACACACTCTTCCACTCATTACCTCACGTACCTCCCACTCATTCGATGTACCTCACGTTTTATTGGAAACTTCACGTTTTGAGTTGGATTTTGCTTTAAATTGAAGCGTGGGCCTCCCCTACTCCCTTCCTCCACCAATCGCTTACCTTTAAGGAGTGTGGACTCCACACTCCCTCCACACTCCTTCCACATACCATCCCATACCTCTTGTTTCCCCTTTCAAGCTCACGCTTTCCTCTTGGCAACTAACGCTTTACCTTTGAGAGAATGGAAAGAGCTCACGTGAAGATGGAAACATCTTCAATCAAAGCAAGCAACTCCTCCTTCAAGGCCTACGTGGGTCTCATTTTGGCCATTCGCTTACCCTTTCCTTGCTTTATCCTCTCCACTTCACCTTCTTGCCATTTCCCCTTACCCTAAAAGCCTATCATCTCATTGGTTGCTTTCCTCAATGAGTTGTCTTCACCTTTGGATCTTTGACAAGTTTTGAAGATCCAAGAGGGGTCTCTTGGTCTCCCAAGGCTATTTAAGAGACCTCTCATTGCCTCATTCGGTACCTTTCATTATTGCACTGTTATGCTACTATTTTCTCACCATCTCATTCTCTCTCTCTCATTATTGTTGTCACGTTTCTTCATTGGTGTTGCTCTTGAAGAACTTGTAGCAATTAGTTGCTACAACTTCTTCCACTTGGACAATAAAAGGGAATGCTTTGGAGGATTCAAGGATCTCAAGCTCTCTACATGCATATGAGGTGAAATCATCTGGTTTTAAATATTTGTGTGATTTTAGGTAGATTGTTGGGTAAATTAGTTTACTTAAGTTTAGTGATTGTATAATTGCTAGCTTATTTGATCTGCATGTACTAATGATTGAAATTAGTTTTGATTATTAATATATGCCATCATTATCTATTTTCGTTTCACATTATGTTTAAGCTTTGCAGGACATTTAAGGAGAGGATATTGGGATAAGTCCAAGCACGGATTTGCCCTTATTTCTCACTTCTACTCCAAATTATTTCTGATATTATTCACCTTCTTTCATTCTTGATTTTAGTAGCTAATGTGTTTAGATAGGTCACCTAAAATCATATAATTTTCTGGTTTTGTATGCAAGGAATTTTTGCCTAAAAAACATAAATTCCATAACTTTCTTGAGTGTTGCAGTTCAAATCAGCAAGCAATAGCTTGCTGATTTTTGCAGATTATTGCCAGGACAAGAGGGCATGCTGCCCAAATTACATGCACAACACACCCTCCAACAACTCCTTTCACTGTGGTAACATTTTCTTCTTCCCGATCTACTCTAAATCATTGTAAACACAAGCCCAAAGGAGTTGTACCCAAGCGGCTTGCTTTCCTTTCCTTCAGTCTTTACTTTGCAAGTTTAGATTAGTTTTCTTTTCTGTGTTTCCTTGCTTAGTTTAGCTAGATTAGTAGTGATTTCTACATGCATGCTTAAAGCTAAAATAATCTAGAGTATATCTCACACTTAACACATGCTAACTTAGAGCCCGTGGTGGCTTAGATTAAATATTTATTCTCCGTTGCATGCCAGTTGTTGTAACAGATGTTGGAAATTGTTCTACTCAATGTCTTTATCCAAAATGTGTTTGAGGATCGCATCGAGCTTATTAATCAACTAGGGATCTCAACTCCAAATTACCTCTAACTTGCATCATATTGTTGAAGACGTTGTAAGGCCTTTTTGGAAGAAAGTTCGTGTTCTAGGTCTCTCACTGTAAGTGTAACATCTCTATTTTAAATGCGGCACAATAACACTTGCAATATGCAGATGCTTCTAATATGTCATTCTTTCCACAAAGGCAAGCAAATGGTGTAGTAATTTATTTCTACTTGTTTTCAACCACAAAGATTTGAATGAGGAAAGTCACATGACTACTTCGTCCAGTTGCTTTTGGAATCTTTGAACTTTGCCTCTGCTACCTCTTGAGCTTTGGCCAAGTGTCCTTTCCTGTTGGAGGATCAATTTATGTTTGTAGTAGAGGATTTTATTTCAGAGAATTTGAACCTGTTAAATAAACAAAAAGGAAATTTACAATATCAAGAAATGGCAATCAGAAATTTTTAAAGCAGGGCAGGAGCTCCTTGGCGCAACAATAGGACTCTCATCCATTTATTGCCGAGGTTGTATGTTAAAGTAATGCAGTTTGACTCTACCTTTTAAATGGATAGGGACAATGGAGGCTGCTATAGAGAAATTCTTGTCAGCTGCTTATGATGCTAAGTTACATGGAGAAATGTGCAGGCAACTTGCTAGGCTTGTGATTAAAATGATGAAAATATTCCCTGCATGGAAGCAACACGTCCAAGGCGGGATGCATTATTGGCAAAATTTTAAAGGATAAGTTGCAACACCTTGCTGGACAACAGTCTGGTTTTCTTGATTCTCTTTCTCTCACTGTAAAAGACCGAGTATCAGCATTGCAAGAACTTCAGAGCAAACATGATGAACTTGAAGCAAAATCCTTCGAGGAAAGAGCAGTGTTTAAAGCTAAATATCAGAAGTTGTATGATCCACTATATTCAAAGCGATTTGAAATTGTAAATGGTATCACTGATGTTGAAAAAAAGGACGAGCCTGAGAATAATACTACAATTGATGAGAACAAAGAAGAAGAGAAAGGAGTTCCCGAGTTTTGGCTCACTACAATGAAGACCAACGAAGTTCTTTCAGTACAGATAACAGACCGTGATGAAGATTGTAAATTTTTCAGACCCCAACCCAGTTTCAGTCTCGCTGATTTTTCAGCCAAAGTTAAATGCCCAAACCCAGTTTCAGAACTGTTTCAGCATATAAAAACTTAACAGAAAATAAACTTCAGAACTGAAAGATGAGGATTCTGAACATCGTTTTCAATGCAGAAATAAAATATCAGCAGTATGCAAAACTCAGAAAATACAGACACAAAGATTTTCGGTCTAACTTCGACCCTGGAAAAACCCACAAGGGGAAAACCAGTGAGAAAGGGCTTTTTATTATTTATGAGCTTCTGAGAAATTTCTTTTACAGCATATTCACCTTCAGAAATTTACACAAACTTATATGGACATTCCTGTAGCTTTGCTCCTCGATTTCTGAACCAGAAATCCATACAATTGTACGGTTGTCCCAGCAATTAATGCTGTACGGACTGTCTCGAAATTCGTGCCAAAACTCTGCTAAGACTGTACGGAAAACCCAGCATGAACAACTCCTTGTAAACCATGTTGTACGACCCTCAAAATTCGTGCCAAACTGTACGGGCTGTATGGAAATACACTCAGAAATTTATTACAGCAGTTAACTCGATTTTTGTGCCAATAAATGCTGTACGACAGCCTTGGAATGCATGCCAATACTCTCAGAAATTGCAACTGCTGTCCTCCTCGATTTCTGTGCACATTAAATGCTGTACGACCTCCACAAATCCGTACGATATGGCCTGTTCTTCCTTGCTGTCTGCTGCCTCGAAATCTGTGCTGTTCTTTGCTTTGGGATGTGTGCTCTCCTTCAGCAAATGCTATCTCTTTTCTTCAGCTCAACCTCTCTTTTGCTCTCTCTTGTTCTCTCAACAAGAATGCTTGAACTACCCAAGAATGGGTGCGCCCTCTTGCCCTAGTCGACCTCATGAGGGAGGGTGAGGGGTTTTCTAATCTAACGGTTGAGATTAGATTAGATGGGTGGCTGAGATTTGGTGTCTCTTCACTCACCCTCACTTTAGTCATAAAGTTATCTTTTAATTTGCATCTCACAAATTAATTTGACTAGGACCCACATTAGGCACTTTGTCCCCCTTAGGCACTTGGGGAAGAGAAACACTTGCCTTGGTACTTTATTTTAATTAAAAATTTAACACTCTCTCATACCGAGGAAAGTGTTACTCACCACTCCAAGCTTGTCCCTGAAAAATACAAACTTGCCCCTGTTCAATGCCTTGGTGAGTATGTTTGCAACCTGCTCCTCAGTAGATATGTACTGTAGCTCCACAACTCCTCTCTGAACATAATCACGGATGAAGTGATACCGAATCTCGATATGCTTAGACCGATCATGAAAAACTGGATTCTCCGAGAGTTTAATGCAACTCTGATTATCACAATAAATCATGGTAGGCCTCAACTGCACACCGAACAATCCAACCAACATCTTGCGAAGCCAAAGGGCCTCACAACTAGCCTGACTAGCTGCCATATACTCAGCCTCTGCCGAACTCAAAGCCACTGACTTCTGCTTCCGACTGAA
>ML785686.1:532941-548246 GCA_009831015.1 Picea engelmannii | reverse complement strand
CTCTCTTCACAAAAGCAAGCGCCCAAGCTCTCATCTCCCTATGCATCAGATCTCATCTCAATCTGACAAGACCTCCTCCTCTGATGAGCAAATGAAGGAACCAGAATGTGCCCTCCTCCTCAAGATGCACCCCTCCTCCATGAAAATGCTCCTTCTTAGAGATGGAAGCTATGGCTCCATGGAAATGCTCTCCATGCAAGCTCAAAGAAAACACAAGCTCCTCCTCAAGCTCGCAAGGGTTTTACTCAAACCCACATGAAGTGCGCCCTCCTTCTCCTCAAGATTTGCGCCCCTCTTCTCTTCTCCAAAACTCTCAAGTGAAGAATGAGTCTCCAAAATGCCTTTACCCTCTCTTTAGCCTCCTCATGCCAACCCTAAAAGATCAATGGCCTAGATTAGATCTAGCCAAGTCTAATCAATGGGTGAGATCAACTCCAATAATCTCACTAAGGAAACCCACTTTGCTTAGTTGCTTTATGTCTATTAATTCACCCACATTGTGAATTAATTGTCACTTCATGACTTAAGTAACATATTTCACTTTTGACTTAAAGCTCCTAAGTCAAAGTAAAATTAGAATCATAAAGTAAAGTACAAGAGTAATTGTCTTCCCCCTTTGTGCTTAGAGACTCATAAGCACATGGAGACCACTTTCCAAGGTACCCAAATCTCAACAAGGACAAACCAGGACCATTGAGAATTCAAATACCCAATAGCCGTTGGATCATTCTAAGTGGAAGGACAAGATAAGCTAGAAGAGCAGCATCGAAGATAGATCGAGCCATCGATCTAAGAACATGATCGATGAACAACATTTGGTTCATGTCAAAAGTTGTGAGGAGGTTACTATTCGGGGAATCTCACTTCAGAAGAATTAGCAACTTGAAAGTCGAATTACCCGAAGCCCGAAATCCGAAATGAATAAGGACCATCGGAGCTAGAGAAAATGCAATGACTTTTAGATCAAGGAGAACCACGTTGGCAGACCACATCAGCAAGTACACATGGCATAATCAGATGATGACAAGTGTCAAGAGGAAATTGGCTCCTGCCATGTCAACAAGTGACATAAGAAATCTACGCCACTCCGGGAGATTTACTTCGGCAATTTCATCACCAACAAATGTCAAAAGTCCCGAAGTCCCGAAGGTCCGAAGTCGCTCTCAGCTGTCGATCTAAGATACATTTCGAGAGTTAGGACAACCATTAGATCCAGGAGAAGTACAGATCTAATTCGTTGGATCTGAGCACCGAGGATCAACGGTCGTTGGATCCAGAGAATAAATGCACAAAGGTTAATCCTTTGGATGAGCGTAGGAGAGCGGACTTGTCGAAGTCCCGAAGTAAGCAGGGACCGTCCATCATCAAGACTGACAGGTGGCGCACGATCCACAACTCCGAAGCTAATCACTTCGAAAGTTTGTGGTTGGGAAGGAAACCAGATCGCCGAAGACCCGAGGGCCGAAGAAGATCAAGGTCGTCGGTTGCCAGAAGGACGCGTGGCAGAAATCTGTGCAGTTCAAGGAAAAACACTCTAGGAGAAAGTGAAGGAAGCGAAGTTGAGATTTGAAATCCCCGAAGCCTGAAGAGTCAGAGGAGCTGAGAACCGTCGATCTGTAGGAGGACACATGTCAACAGATCGTGTACTCCAGTTGGAACACTCGGGGAAAAAGAGAGCAAGGAAAGGTTGGAAAGTTGAGATTTCCGAACCTTGAATACCCGAAGGGATTGTGACCGTTGATTCAAGAAGACCACGTGTCGATAGATCGTGAATTCTGGGTGGAAGCACCGCGGAGAAAGCGGAGTTTGAGAATCGAGACTCGCGAAGCCCGAAAGGCGAAATCGATCTTGTCCGTCGGTTTGGAGGGCCACACGTCACTTGGTCGTTAAGACTTAGGAGGGCGTGGATCTGGAGAAGAGGAAGGAAAGACGATAGATTGGAGTCATTGATCGAAGGAATCTGTCAGAGACCGCGAGATCGACGATCACGCCTGATTGCGGGACCAAAAATTGCTCGGAAATTAATTTTTTGAGGGCAGGCCGCAATCAAAACTACAGTATCGGAGAAAGGGTACGTGGCAGTTGGAGGTGGATTGTGGGGAGAAAAGAAGTTGATCCCAAACCACTCTTGGATGCGCCTACAATCATTCGCTTACGCAAGGACGTAGCCCGAGGTCACATGCGACAGGGAGCTAATGAGAAGAGAGCTCGCACTCGCAATCACATGGTCACGTGAGACCATCGCCCAAGGTCACATCCAGTGGTCATGTGGAGAGGAACGTTGCGCCAAGTGCTAGTCCGTGCATGTAAAGTTCACAAGGAACTATGGATCAAAAAGCCTCCGTGTGTATAATCCAACGACACAGATTAAGTAGACAATTTGATCGAAGGGTTGTTGTTTCACTTCGTGGTTTCTTGATCAATTACACTAACTGAATCATTGTTCTGGGGCATTGGAATCATGGCTCTTGAGCGTTTTGAGATTCCTGACATGGGCATTGGAGATTCGGAGAGTGATGGATGATGAGGGCATGAATAAAAGAAACATGTTGTGACAGAGGAAGGTTGTTGTTTCTTTGTAAAATAAGTTGAACTGTATGTGATCAAGTAGACAGCAGGAACAGAGCGTGAAAGATGCAGAGATGAAGAACATAAGCTAGACAGAGCAGAAATGGTAAAAACAATAGACTGTATGAGAACCTAAGTGCATGAGAAGAACAGAGGAAGAGCAGATGGAGAGAGACAACAAGTGGAGCCAAGCATGAACAAACAGAAGCAGAGCAAAATTGCAGAACAGAGAAGAAGTGGTAAGCATTGAAATGTTTGTATTGTTGTAAGATCTTATTCAAGCAAAGATTTATATCTCAGGGTGGTACTACGAAGGACTGTTGTCCTCAAAGTTTCAAGTGGGTGCTTGAACACAAGGAGTTGTAGCTTCCATCTGGTTGCAACCGAAAAAACTAGGCTGGTAGGGTGGTGCAAGGGAGAATCATTGTTCTTTGTTATACAGGTTGGTGCCTGTGTGACTAGAAGTTGGTGATTCCATCCAGTTGGTGCTAGAACATTCAGGGAATTGGTGCTTCCTTCTAGTGGGTGCTAGAGAAACTAGAGAGTTTGTGCTCTCAACAAGTTGCAGCTTGTTAAAGAAGAGATTGTAGCCTCATTTTGAGTTGGTGCTAAAAGATTGATGATGTACAGAACATAAAAGACTGCCTATCATTCTAAGAAGAAGAGGTTTTCTTCCTTCATGGGTTTCCTCATGAATATCTGTCTCTATGTATACCATATGTGTGATTGATGTCTATTATTTCTGCAGTTCATGTCTTGCATAATCTTGATGATCACTTGGAGAAGATTAATAATATTTCAATAGGCATAAAAATGTTTAAGCACAGTAACAACTGATTCACCCCCCCCCCTAGTAATTTCAACACAAGATTTCTCCACGCTAACCCGAGTTGCAAATTAGGTGGCAACAAACACCACTTATATATACTTCCATTCCAAACTGTTTTTCCCCGAGGGGGTTTTATCCAGGGTCATGTTGACCAAAAATACTTGTGTCCTATTTGCATGCATGCTTAGAGTGTAGATCAGCTTATTTGTGTTGTAAAGAGTAGAGGAGTGTTACTTGTTTTGAGTTATATTGCATGTGCTAACATTGGGTTACAAAAACACTTACAAGGGCACCTCAAAGAACACTTAACCACAAAAACTATGGGCAAAAAGTCACTAAACTGTTTGCTGTCCTAAAACGCAGCAAAGGACAGTTTTGGAGATTGAAACTTAGAGCCAATCTTAAGGTCAAAGAAATACCTTAGTTGGCAGCCTCATAGGACCTCAGTTTTCTTCATGGTATCAGAGCCTTGTTGGTGAACACATGCTGATTTCTAGAGCATCTTGTGGGCAGTTTTGTGACAGCTTGTTGGCAGATTTTGGACAGCTTGTTGGCATAGTTAGTGGACAGCTTGTGGGCAGATTTGTTGGACAGTTGTAGAACTGTTTTGTGGACATGTTTGGACAGCCTTACTTCCGCTTGTGTGTCAAGTGGTGAGGCTGAGTTCTTTTGCAGTTTTCGCATCAGTGTGAGCTTCAATGGACAACCATGTTGGCATCCTAGATGAGGACGGAGGATAGGCTAGACGGAGCTAGCAACTTATCCATTTGGAAGACCAGGATCACTTTCGTCTTGGAGGATCTTGAACTATGGGATATAGTTCAATCTCCCATGGTGAGTCCTCCTGCACCTGCTCCTTCACCATTGTTGGATGCAAATTTCAGGAATAAAAACACCAAGGCCAAGAGGACTATTTGTGATGCGGTGAGGGACCACATCATACCCTATATGACTGGTAAAGACTATGAATTTGAGATATGGGCATCCTTGTGCAAGCTTTACCAGAGTCCAAACCAGAACCAGAAGATGGTTCTGCAGGACAAGCTCAAGAGCATTCAGATGCTCGATTTCGAGACAGTCACATCATACCTAGGCAGATTCACTCAGATTAGAGATGAGTTAGCAGCGGTCGGAGAGATTGTAGATCTGGACTTCATGGTGAGGACAACTTTGAACAGCTTTTCCAAACCTTGGAGTTCATTTGTACGAGACATTGTTGCCCGAGAGGTCATGCCTACTTGGAAGAGACTTTGGGACAATTTCGTACAATAAGAGTTGAGGTGCAGCCTGGGTCTTCAGGACAACAACATACGCCTAAGGGGATGAGGATCTTGCTCTTTGGACAAAAGGAAAGAAGAAGATCAGAGGGGGTGAAAGACAGGGTCCCAAGGGAGGGACCCAGACACAAGAGAGTGGCAGTGGGAAGAAGAAGGACATAAGCAAAGTGAGACACTTTGCTCGTGGTGAGATGGGGCACTATGTTGGATAGTGTCCCAAGAAGAAGAAGAAGAAGCAGTGCGATGGTACGACAACGACAACAGAGGAGCAAGAGTTCATTACTCAGTTTGAGAGGGAGTGTGCTTTTGTCAATTATTTGTCAGTTGATACACCATCCACCGATAGGTGGGGAGACAAAGTTGAGGAGGACCTATTGACTCAAAGTGTTGATTCAGAGGGAGCTCAGACTCAGTTTTTGAGGACACCATCTTCAGGGGTGTTTGGTCCACCTGAGACAGCTTCAATTTCAGAGTTGTCGAGACAAAGGGTTGGTGCAGGAGCTTCAGAGCATCAGAGATTGAGGATGAGGAGCAACAGGGCACCATAGAGGCTAGAGCCTCACTTGGCTACAGAGACGAACAAATCAGGTTCAGGTTCCACTTCAAGTGGAAGTCACTAGGTTAGAGGCCAAGTTGAGGATCTTGGTGAGATGCCAAGATCTAGATACTCTTGGCGAGATGCCAAGAGAGAGACTCTTGGTGAGATGCCAAGAATAGTGACCATTGGTGAGATGCCAGGATGTAGAAATCCTTGGTGAGAGACCAAGGTTGAGGATCTTGGTGAGATGCCAAGACCTAGAGACTCTTGACCATTGGTGAGATGCCAGGATGTAGAAATCCTTGGTGAGAGACCAAGGTTGAGGATCTTGGTGAGATGCCAAGACCTAGAGACTCTTGGTGAAATACCAAGAGATGTGACTCATTTGCATGCCATGAGTATAGGACCTTGGTGAGAGACCAAGGAGAGGATCTTGGTGAGATGCCAAGACATAGAGACCTTTGGTGAGATGCTGAGGGAGAGATCTTTGGTGAGATGTCAATATCTAGGTGATCTCAGGTAGGTGGAGATGGACTTCCATCTAGACATCAGGGCAGGTCGGCAGATCAGTGTCAGGGCAGATCGAGAAGATCAGTGTCAGGGCAGATCGAGCAAATCAAAGACAAAGGCCACTTTGATGAGAGGGTACAACCATACTCACCTAGGCCTTGTCAGGAGGCAAGGAAGTCCACAACTAGGACGAGATTGATTGGTGAGAAACACTTTCCTCGGTAAGAGGGAGTGTTGAGTTTTGGTGTACCTCGAGAAGTGGTTACCTTGTGGTTTTGAGCCTCTAACCATAAGAGGGAGATGTTGGTACCCTTGTACCTTGTACTTTGTCTAATTTCACTTTGACGTAGGAGATTTAAGTCAAAAGTGAAATTTGGTCATTTTAGCCTAAAGTGACTTATTAATTCACTTTGTGGGTGAATTAGGAGACATAAAGTGAACTTAGGGAACTTAATCCAAAGTGGGTTTTGAGTTGAGATTATTGTGGAATGATCTCAACCATTGATTAGGGATGGCTTGGGATGATCCTAGACATCCACATTTAAGTTTCCTTATGGATTGCTCCAGGAGGGTGCAATGGGCCTTTGGAGGCTCATTCATTCATTTGCTCACTTGGAGAGATTGAGGGAGAATGAGGATGAGGTTGGAAGCATTGGAAAAGGGCAGCTTGGGTGCTTCTATTCATGGAGAAGGAAGGCGCACTATAGGAGGAGGGCGCACATCTAGCAGGGAGGAGCTAGACTTGAGGGATTGCAGATATGTTTGTTTCGGTGGAGAGGTAGCACACAAGAGCACATTTGTGTTCAAGGGATTCTTCTTCAGAGCAACCAGGGTCAAGGGCGCATCACTTGAGTGGGTTTGGAAACAAGGGGAAAAGGCGCACTAAGCTTGGGCGCATTTATCCCTGGTTCCTTTGGAAAGTCTCGAGAGGAGTTTGCTTTGTATACAGGTTCCATCATATTGTATTTCTTGTTGTATCTCATGCTTTAGACACCACTTATATATACTTCCATTCCAAACTGGTTTTCCCGGGGGGATTTTATCCAGGGTCATGTTGACCAAAAATACATGTGTCCTATTTCCATGCATGCTTAGAGTGTAGATCAGCTTATTTGTGTTGTAAAGAGTAGAGGAGTGTTACTTGTTTTGAGTTATATTGCATGTGCTAACATTGGGTTACGAAAACACTTGCAAGGGCACCTCAAAGAACACTTAACCACAAAAACTATGGGCAGAAAGTTACTAAACTGTTTGCTGTCCTAAAACGCAGCAAAGGACAGTTTTGGAGATTGAAACTTAGAGCCAATCTTAAGTTCAAAGACAGACCTTAGTTGGCAGCCTCATAGGGCCTCAGTTTTCTTCAGGGACAAGAACATGCACATTGAAAACATAGTGAAATTTAATTTGACTAACCCTTAAATATTTTTACAAAATGCAGTGCATCTTCTAGTAGTTATAACTAGAATACTATGATAGAATCAAAATATTGAACTTAATAAATTATACAAGCTACTCCAATTAAAGTAGAAGAAGCACATTCACTTTCTACCAGTCAGGAAATTGAATATAGCCTATGAAACATATTGAAGACTAACAGAGGCCAACAAAAGCATTGATTAAATCTATAATTTAGCAAAATAAGTTTCCATGCAATTAGCACTTCTATATATGAGAAGGGGGAGGTGGATGTTTCCATTAATATTTTCAGATGACACAGCATACAACAAACAAAATAAGGTAGGCTAGGCTAACCTTCTACACCAAAGAATCAAATTCATTCTATGACCAGAAAGAATTTCATTTGCTCCATGACGATGGCGACCAGCATGCAGCACAGCTTGACCTGGAACATGAGTATACTCAAAAAATTCCTGCAAAGCAGAGAAATAACAATTTTGATACTGAAGACACCTGATAAATTCAAGCTTCGAAGGTTTACTATGACAATCAGATGCAATTAAGAAATCAATGAGGAGCTATAAAACAGTTAGACAAGAAACTGAACACTGGAAATACCTATAAGACTAAGGTATGATAGTAGCACTGAGAACAATATAATATTCCAAGGGGATAAACATAAGGCAAGGTTGTTAAGAATCACTCATAATCCTGTTGTATACCTTCAAATCACCAGATTTTGATTTCCTTGTATGCAAATGGTGAAATGGAGGCAACTAGCAAACAACAAATTCACCATATAGGTAGTTATGGATATAAATAATAGGATACAAGGAACACTGCAGTGGAAAATTAGGAATTCTAAAACACAACACTGGTGATGATTGGAATAATGAATGTTCACAGGATTTGTTTTCCTAGAATGCGCTCCACAAGGCTATATCTCTGTTAAATAAAATAAGTATATCTAACAACAATTGACAGTTTTATATATTATTTGACATTCACAGTTTTTTACATATAGCTGCATCCAGTTGCCTTCATCAATATCAATATTTTTACCACCATTCAGAACCAAAATATCCATCCATATAAGCTGGCTGGCACCAACTCTGCCATGAACTATGCTAGTTGTTAACACAAATGCATAGAGAGGGTGTGGTAGGTGGGTGAAGGTGTGGACTTGTGTACACAAATGCACACCTTCACCCCTAGGGAGGGTGGGTGGTGGGAGGGTAATGGTACGAACATGCACACCTTCACCCATCCACCACCCACAGAAGAAATGCAGACCTTCACCAGGTGGTGGGGACCGTGGGGTTGAAGTTGTGCATTAATGCTCATGAAGTGGTACACCGAAATTTTCATTCAAACCCCCTTGCAAACATATAGGGGAAAAAATTCAGCAACCTAGATAAAGATATTCTCAACTATTTGTCAGGACTTGGTTTGCATAAATGACTATGAAATGCTGTTATGTAAAAGGATGTGCATAGTACACTGCAGAGTGAGCACACACACAGGCAATAAAGGGGGGGATGGGGGATAAAGAGTGTCTTACACATGGAGTTCAAAGCCTTGTTTTCTATTAAAATGACTATGAAATGAAACCATGTAAAAATATGCACATAAAACACTGCACAGTGCATGGACAGAAGTGGCAAAGGGGGGAGGGAGAATACACACAGGCGGCAGAGGGGGAAATGGGGAGGGGCAGAGAGCGTGTCTTACATAGGTGGTTCAAAGCCTTATTTTTATTACAAATAGATGGGATTGTTGTGATAAGAAAGAAGCTTCAGACATAACAAACAAAGCTTCAAGAGAATAATCAATGCATGCAAAAAGGTGCTGCCTTTGTTGTCTCTAACATTTAGTTGAATTGCTATTCCTAGATTGTACACAAAATGCCTTCTGCACTTGCTAAATGAATTCCTTCTACTACATTTGGCATGTATGTAATTACAATTCCCAACATTTTTGGTAATTCATAAACATTATAATTTATTTCTTTCTTTTTTCTACATCTAATTGCAAATGAAAGGGAAACCCTTCCCTTTTGAATGTTATAAAGCCACATGGACCTCAAAAGCTTGGGTTTTCTTATGATCTACCAAGAAGTAGGAAAATGTAAATGAATAGTAAATGCATCAAGTAGCTCATACCCATGAGATTATTTCATTACTAAGTGAGAGGTTTGGATTGGGATTTCCAGTTAACATATGATAGATAGAATGACCATTTAAGATATACATTAGGTTTGGGGATGTAATGTTCCTGACTTGGCTAGTCTAGGAAACACTGCTAATGTGTGTGTAGGATCAAAGGTTTACAGCATATAAATGATCATACAAATAATAAACGCGACAAAGGACTGCAAAGTTTGTATTATGATATCTCTGTGGATTACAAAATGGCCGAATGTGGCTGAATAACTGACAATACTCGACTAGATCAACATACAAAGGATCTTAGCCGGAATACAAATAAGCAACTACGGCTGAATAAAATAACAACACTCGGCTAGATCAAAAGACAAAGGATCTTAGCCGGAATACAAATAAGTAACTAAAAGATAATACCCGGAATATGGGAGCACTGTGGAATCAATGAAAAATGATGGAAGACCTGGATGATCTTCCCGACGACTAGGGTGTGTCTTTCAACACCGAAATCAGCCAACTGGTGTCTTCCTCCTGGAATACACTGAACTATCTCTCCTGAGATGTGCCTCTTCTCCTCAATGACAAGTCATAATATGCATAATGATGAATTAGGTCGCTGGCCCTTCCTTTATAGCTTTCCAAAACCCTAAATCCCTGCTGAAACCCTAATTCACTGTTGACTTCCAAAACCCTAAATCACTGCTGAAACCCTAATTCACTGTTGACTTCTTCC
Source organism: Picea engelmannii (assembly GCA_009831015.1). Taxonomy (NCBI): domain Eukaryota; kingdom Viridiplantae; phylum Streptophyta; class Pinopsida; order Pinales; family Pinaceae; genus Picea; species Picea engelmannii. The sequence goes on along the minus strand of ML785686.1, from coordinate 538,231 downwards.
CTCCAAGTGACTTTTACTTTATTTTATTATTCCTTGATTAAATCACTTAATTAATTAATTAATTAACCATTTTACCTCTAAAAAGTGATTTATCCATCCTTATGGCTTCTCCAGCCACTGAAAGTCACTTCTCACCATCTTATCCTGTAGTGCTTTTCTTCCCGATTCCGATGAGCTATCACACTAAGAGGTTTCTCCAAGTAATATGCCCATTATGACCTTCTTAGTGAATTTAATTAAGATATGACCCATAATAACTCAAAATTACAGAAATCGTCGGAATGCAATGAAACCAAAGCCAAGTTCGTTTGCAAATGGAAGCATTGAGAAGTACAAAGCTCGTTTTGTGGCTCGGGGGTTCTCATAGGTTGAGGGAGTTGACTATGATGAGACCTTCGCTCCGGTTGCTAGATATACTTCGATCAGGGCAGTGATCTTTATTGCAGCAGAGATGGGTTGGAAGATCCATCAGATTGATGTGAAGACAACATTTCTTAATGGTCTCATCCAAGAGGAGGTGTACATTGAGCAGCCATTGGGCTTTGAGGTGCATGGGAGAGAGTCTCATGTGTGCAAACTGAAGAAGGCATTGTATGGGCTGAAACAAGCTCCCAGAGCTTGGTATTCTAGGATGGATGCCTACTTGCAACAGTTGGGCTTTGAGAAGAGTGAGGTGGATCCCAACCTATACTTCATTGTAGTTGGGGAGGATCCTCTCATACTCTTGCTATATGTTGTTGGTCTTTTCATTATAGGAGATGAGAGTCTCATTACTAGCTGCAAGGAGAGCCTTGCTTCAGAGTTCGAGATGACAAATATTGGACTTGTTACCCACTGAGTTGTACTAGCTAGATTTGAAGATGAGCCACCAGAGACTGAGCAGACAGATGCTCAGAAGTCAGAGTTTACAGATTCAGCAGATCTAATAGACCACCTTTTTCCGCATTTCCATCCTTTTGGGGCATTGTAATAAATGACTTGAGCATGAAAGTTGTAAAATACTATTGGCCACCTAAGACCTGGGCACGAGCATGTACTCTAGAGTGTTTTTTTTCACTTGTTAATTATTTTTTGCCTGCCTTTGTGGGTGATTAATAATTTCTAAGTTTTTTCACTCAAAACTGACTTCAAAGCTAGAGTATGTGCTGGTGGTTAGGCCTTGGCATGCTATAACCAATGTCTAGTGTCTAAATGTATATACGTTTATGCTAGGTCATGTCTATTGAGTCATATGGAAATTGCGCTAGGTCCCCGTAGGTTTTTTTTTAATGTTTTAGTCAAATAATAAATTTCCCGCAAAACGAATTTTTTTTGATGTAAAGTCAATAAAATGTAAAAATATGGCATCAATCATTGTCAGATGCCATGTTTGTGCTCGTTTTCTAAGCTAGAGCACCCATTAGATCCCTATTCCCCTTCTGTCTAGGCAAAAAAGTGATTTTAATCACTCAAATGTATTTCTCTCGAAAAAAGACAAAAAAGGGGTTTTAATTGAGTTTCCTAAAAAATACAAGTTAAAAAACATGTCGGAAACATGTTTTTGGCATGTCTAGAGTCTAGAGTCTAGTTTGCATTGACTACTCCCAGTGAGGGCACATCCCTAGCCTACATGGCATGAGGTGGAGATCCCAAAGCATAGCTCAACCTCTCTTGGGCTAGTTGGCGCACTTAGAGAGTGTGGCGTCAATCCCAATGAGGGAACTCACTCTCCCACTCCCACTCCACTTCATCTCCTATTCACTTCACTTCACTCCACATCCACCTCACCTCATCTCTATTCATCCCCACATCACTCCTTGCGCATCTCCTCTTCTCACATGCGCCACTCTCCCTCACACTTGCGCATCTCTCTTGGAGTTGTCACCCAAAAGTGAATAAATAAAGGTCAACCCCTCTCCATATGGTAGTTGGAGCTTGGGTGACCTGTTTGTTGTTGATTGTAATATATTTCTCTTGTTATGGAATAAAGACTTTGGAGGTCAAAATTGATGGTGGTGTGGCTCGTGTATTGGTGAATGTGGTCCATATGAGGTGATATTGTTTCATGCATTGTTTTGTTTCTTGTTAGTATTGGTCAATCTATAGGAATATTGTTATTCAATTGGATAGAGTTGTCAATATCTTGTATTTCCAATTCTATTGAGTATTTGCATTAAAGATTTGATATGCATGTAACGTTTTATGCTAAACTAATGTGCCATTTGAGTCTTTCGTGTAGGTAACACCTTTATCTAGCAAGATCATTTGCAAGGGGTTTTGTGAATTAGACAGGATCATCTCATCTAGAAGAAGTGAAGGAGCTTGCTTGCATCCTTCATTCTTAAACGAGTTGGACAATCTTCTCGTCTTTTCCTTGCCATCAAAGTGACTCCATTGCTCAAGGGTTCCAAGCACTTCAAGTTTCTCTCTTTCTCCTCTCCAAAAATTCTCTAAAAATTTTCTGGTTACTTGGTTACTTGCATGCAAAGACAAAATCTGATATTAAAGTTCATTTCATCAATTATTACTTTGCATGATTACTTTTCTAAGTCTACTAATTGGTTAGAATTTCATATCTCAAAAAAAAGGTATTTTTAGCAAAGGTTTCTAGGCATTCTTAAGCTAGTTTCAATTCATATTTCTAAAAGCTAAAAGTGCAGTCATTTATTGTGCTCTTCATTTCAAAATTTGGCAACATAAAAGTGCTTTCCTTTGTTGTTTTAAAGTAGTCCTTGAAGTCTGAAAATTCAAAAATATTATAGTTTGCTAGTTTAGTAGTTAGCTTGCTTTCATTTCATATTTTTTCTATAAGTTTTGATATACCCCCTAAGTTGTCCCAAAGTCATTTTGGGCATCTTTTGGGGGTACTTTGCTGTTTTTGCAGAACATTGGACAGCCAAGGGGAAATTCTGTCCAGGTTTGGCGAAATTGAAGCTTTTGGAGCATCTGGGAGCTTCCTACTTCTTCAAGGAATAAACCTTTCGCTTCCAAACCTTGTAATTCATAGATCCAAGTTTATAAGGATCCCAAAAAGTTCTAAAAAGGAGAAAAAAGGAGAACCCAATTTCTCAGTTGTAATAGGCTTAATAAAAGTGGGCCCTTGGCGCCCAGTTTCTTCATCTCCTTTAGGGGGATTGGTGGTGTTGTGTGCTTGTCTTTTTTTCATTTTCCTTGCAAGTTTTAATCGTCTTATTTTACAAATACACAAGCATAAGGAAATCAATCTTACAAAGCACTCAAATTTTCATGCACTTAAGCACAAAAAATAATTTCAATTTTTCATGCATGTTAGCTTAGATTTCAAATTTTGCTCTCAGTAACAAAAATCTTTCAAAGCTTTCAATATCAGTTTCTTTTTTCAAGTTTATTTCCTTTCAAGTTTAAAATAAACCTTCCCCACAATTACCAATGCATGCTCTGAACCCTTACGAGCCTAGCTCGATCCTGGGATTCATCAGAACCGGAATTGTTAGTGCGGACTCCGGAGTAGTCTAATTAGGGAAAACCTTAATAGTTGTTACCTTAATGCGCAGGAAAACGCCTAAGGGGAGTGTGTGAAGTCAGACGAGAACTTTGCGATCTAGGTTCTCCCCGTGTTGGAAATCCGACAACCTTAGTGAACTTATTGGTGAAGCCCTAGGGCTTCGGTAGGATCTCAACAAGTTTCCAAACAAACAGGTAACCTCTAAAGAGGCCACACATCTCTCATTAATCTACTTTCAATAAACCCTAATAAAACACGCGATCAACAACTGCCCACGACACTTTTAAGGCACTGGTTCTATGGTTATATCTTTATGTGTATGAGCAGTATTTTCATTCTCAAATGTGAATGTCTAACAAATTTATCAATCTTGCAGAAATTGTATCCTACTTGTTTTATGCATGTATCTTTATGATCGAACAAATGTTATATATGAATATCTTATCTGATGAATGATCAAAGTTGAATGTTTCATGTTTTATTTGCAATAAACTCCTAGAATAGTTCTTTTGCTTTACGTAGCTTAGAGCCTTAGTATATTTGTTAGGGACTACCCCCCTTGGCTTCGCTAGGAGTTGGCCTAGACGGAGGAGTCGAGAATTAGGTGACAGCACCTTGACTCGAGACTTGCCCCTAAGGACACACTAAGTGGATTGAAGATTTCTTCCACGATATCCCAAGTGTGTATAAGGCGGCAACATTTTTGGCGTCGTTGTCGGGGATCGAAATACGACCTTGTTTTCCTTTTTGTTTGCCTTAGTTAGTTTTTTATGCTTGTTGTTTATCAGATTTAGACTCAATCATCTAGCGACTCCACTAATTTATAATTTGACTAATGATTCTACAAGAAGGAATTCAAAAGGCTTAGTTGACTTCATTCCTGAACCTAAACATGTTTATAGAAGGAGGTTAGCCAAAGCATCTTCTCGTAGAATCCTTAGTCATTTAGGCTCTGAGTCCATTTCTGATATCCACTTTATTTTTGTTAGTGATAGTCTTATTTCAGAAATGGCAATTTATGATCCTTGTGATTTTTCTGCAATAAACAATTATCCTCGTGCAATTCCAGAAAAAGCCATAGAAAAATTACCTAGCTTTCAAGGAAATAATGTTATTTCTGCAAAAATGCATGTTAAATCTTTTATGACATGTATTAATAAGTGGTGTGTTACACATGACCACGAAGATGTGAAAATGAAACTCTTTGTCCTTTCCTTAGAAGATGATGCCTCAGACTGGTACGAGGACATGCCCAACAACACGTTCAAGACACTAAAAGATCTGTTAGATGTCTTCAATGAAAAATGGGGGGAGAAGAGAGATCACCATCACCTGTTGGCAACCCTCAACACAATAAGGAAGAATGAAAACGAGACTATGGATGAATTCAACAAAAAATTCAATGAGTTATGTTATCGCACATTTTGTAGCAAGGATAAAAGCTTAAGGTTTAAAAGTCAAACTTGTGTAACAAGAACCAATCCCACCCAACGTCACCACAATGGGATGGCTCTTTCTCTTTAGGGAGGTGAGACCCAGGGGAGACGTCCCCGGTGACCTAGGGTTTTGAGAAGGTAAGAAGATTTGAAGGACAAAGATAGATTCCCCCTCACAAGTTACCACCGAACAGATAGTCCGGCAAAGGCCAATAATAAAAGTAAACCCCCAAAGATATACCTGCCTGGGACAAAGCAACAACAAATAATATATGCAAGCTATATTTCAATGGGTTAGTACTTCATACAAATAGATGACTATCTGAATAACATATAAGCAATTTGGCAATAAATGTTGACGAAGTCAATGTTTATCAATAGCAAATGAAAT
>ML785686.1:498987-523980 GCA_009831015.1 Picea engelmannii | reverse complement strand
ATTGCACTTGGTGTCGTTTTGATATATTCACGAGCATACTTTGGATATGTTGTCTCTAATTGTCTTTAATGCTTTGGAAACATGATTTAAAATCTTAAAAATATATTTTTTTCGTTAAAATTTAAATATTTTATGTATTTTTTTAAAAACCGGTTCATTGAAACCGGTTCGACCGGTTTATTACCGGTTCCGGTTCCGGTTCCGGTTCAGGTTGGACCCTCGACCGGTTCTGGTACCGGTTTCGGTTTTTAAAACCTTGGTTGGTACTACTGGTGGGGCTACCTGCCTCACTACTCATGAAGCCACCTGCTCCCTCTGAACCTGTGCTACTGGTGGGGCCATTTGCCTCACCACTGGTGGAGCCACCTATGCCTCCTCATCCATCTCGTTGCTCTTGTTGGCCACATGCCACATAGGCTTGCCCCTCAACCTATATAATTTTCCCTCTCTAATTCCAAGAACCATTATTGATTTGAAGCTAGAACCTCTGGGCACAAACAATACCTATCCATCTCCAAATAATACATGATAGCCCTTCCTCTCAATCTCCGACACTGAGAGGACGTTACTGAGTTCTGGCACCCATAACACATTGGACACCCTCGAGACTTCTCTTGAATCCATTCGGAATGACATTGTACCAGATCCTTGTACTACATGCTTGGTTCACATGCCAAGCTCCACATCTAAGTCTGAAGTTTGAACCAATCTCTGTCAAGGTATCAAACAACTCTCTAGCACCTGTTATATGGAAAGATGCTCCGTTATCCACCAACCAAGTCCCCCTGCTAGAACCTGTACCTGAAAGGATGGAGACCAACAAGATCTCCCTCTAGAATCTGTCTGCAACCTCATCAACCTCTGCTACTGATGCATGTTGCCTTCTTCCTCCTCTTCCCCTCTAGAGTGGACACTATGAAGCATAATGCTCATAGTCATGGTACTCAAAGCATCTAATCCTACTGAGATCCTTCTTTCATCCTGGCTCTGGAGATGCTTCTCTTAAGAGAGAATCCCTTATTCCTAGAGAACTTCTTCTGCTTGGAGAACCTCTTCTGTGTAACAAGTTGTTATTTAGATGAAGAAGGATATTTTTGAATTGATAATTGATTGACAAATTGAATAAAAGATGATGATACAATTACCCTTGTGATGGTTTACTATATAGCATTGATTGGTCACGAGGTGAAGACGTATGTGCCTCTTGATGAAGAGGTACATGCCTCTTGATTCATATTTATTTTATGTATTTATGTTCATAACATTATGCCCATCCTCATGCAGGCTACAAGGGCCTGGTTCTCGTCACTGCTACTCTTCACCATACCATCCATGTCCTCCCTAGAAACCAAATGAGTCTCCTCCTGGATACAATCAATCCATATCCTATCAAAGTTTGGCAATGTCTCTCGTGCACATATCCCTTGCACGAATGGTTCCCAAGACCTTAGAAGACCTTTCAAAGACACATTCACCAACTCAACATCCTGCACTATATTGCCAATAGTTGTGAGATGATCTCGGATCTGGGTAATCTTCATAAGATAACTGAAAACTGTGTCCTCACTGGTCATCCTGACAATCTGAAGTTGGTGCTTCAAGTGTAGCATCATGCCTGTATTCTTGTTTTGGTATAGACCTACCAAAGCATCATACATCTCCTTGGCAATTGTCTTCTCAGCAATGTGAGGGATCAACTAATTCTTCACGGACTCGAGCAACACCCGCTTGGCCATCACTTCCTTCTTCTTGTGAGCTGCCAATTCCTGCGGATCAGTAAGAATTGCAATCACTTTCTCAACACACTCCTTGAGATCATATTCTTCCAACAGAAGGAGAACCCTAGCCTTCCAAGCCCAAAAGTTGGTTTCCCCTTCCAACCTATCCTCAATCTTCAGTGTGCGCACCATGGTGACCTGTCCAGAACAAGACAAAAACAAGAACAAGAACAAGGAGAACACTCTTCTAGTGTTGTAACCAAATATGTGTCTCAAGATGATCCCCTTCTCTTCAAATCCCAAGCTCTGATACCATGTCAATTTTCACATGCAACCTATGTGACTAATTTTCAGATCTGAAAATTGATTCCTAGTGAGCTGATAGTTACCCTAACCGATATCACTGAACAATTTCACACTGAAAATTATTGACAAATATTTGTAGTGGAAACACAAAAGATCAGAGATGAATCACCAACACAACTGAGACACAAGTTTTTGTTCTGCAATCTTTATTATATTCAGAAAATCTGAGGGTAAAACCAGCCCTCCTAGTCAACACACTTTGACCAAAATTGAGACAACCTTGCCCACCAAAATACGAAAAATTCTAAGGACAACCTTGTCCTTCACAACAAAAAATCAGCAAAATACAACTCATCAAAATACCCGAAAAAATTTTCTTGCAAATCTCCTCACTTGCTGCCACCTCCAACCATGCCTCTAGCAAATGTATCCTTCCTCTATTTATAGCCTTCTCCATCCAAGATTAGGGCTTCATCCATTTAGGGATTTAAGGAGCAAAAATAATATTTTAATCCATGGAATGACTTCTACCTAGGGTGCACCTCCCTCGGGTCTCCTTCCATGCATTTAGGGCACTTTAAACCCTAGCACTCCCCTTAGAGATCTCATAAACCCTAGCATTCCCCTTCTAACATGGACATGATGTGATAATGATGTTCTAATCTAGTCCCCCTTGGATTATAGGTCTAATTTGTCTTGGGACCATTGCACAAGTCCATTTGCCACTTGTCATCATTCTATGCTTTTAGAGTATTATTAGGGGCTAAGACCATGTCCACCATGCCACATGGTGCTTCTTTATGCAAAGGACTTTCCTCCAAATATGTAGAACATGCCTCAAACCAAGTGTTCTTTCCCCAAATGTCTTAACGGTGAAACAAACCTCAAATTTGTGGAATACACCTCGAATAATGTGTAATGCCCATAAAGTCACTTTATCATGCTTTTAGTGGCTTCTTCCCCACAATGTCCCTCCTACAAGTAGGTAGATTCACAATCAAGCAACTAAAATGCTCCCTTGAGGTGGAATGCTCGTCATTTAATGACCTCCTTTGACCAAAACAGTGCTCCAAACTAGGGCATTCCTTCATTAGCTCTTTCATTTGTCCCATGTGATGTTTCGGACATACGTTGAGAATCTGAGATAGGGTGTTTTACTCTCCTTCATGGTATTAACCTCCATGTGTAGGGTGTTCATGTTCTAGGCTATCTTTGACACCTCAACCTAACATAAATCATGTTCTAGACATCTCCCAAAGTAGGGTGTTCTTGTTCTATGGCTTCCTTATTGCTTGTTATCATCCATCAATGCGGTCCTGAACAAGCCTCCATCAACTCATAATTATCCAAAGGTCTTCTTTTGTGCTTGGTGAGGAATGAAAGGCTTATGAAAATGAGAAATGAGCTATGCATTGTTTGAAGGGCAACACAATGATCATTTTGTGATGTGTTTACAATTACATGAATTAAATGAATGAACTTGTTGCCTAGCCATGGGAAAAAGAGAGTTGGACAATGTTGCCATTCAATAAGCCAAAGCATCATCTCCCAAGATGAAAGATAATAGCATACAAAAAATTGGCCCAAGAGAGATATCATAAAATAAAACAAATTTACATAAATTCTCTTGGAAAACAATTTTTAGAGTATCCACCAAAGCAAAAACATATGTCAAAGGTTGTATGCTTTCAAATTTCAATCAATGTATGTAAAAGTGTCCACATTATCAGAAATGCCATCATGAAGGAGAGAAAAATTAAGGAAGATAATTGCACCAAGAGACAATTTCTATAGCCTTAGCGAGAGAGATGTGTATAAGTGTATGTGTGTGTAGCAAACAAAGAGATTGACCCAAGAAAGAGATCATAAAATAAAACAATTTTAGAGCAATTCACTTGGCAAGCAATTTTTAGAGTCTGCACCAAAGTAGAAGCATATGTTAAAATTGTAACCTTTCAAGTTTTGATCTGTTGGAATGATGGTAATATTCACCAGTGTTATCAGAACCGGCCTAGTTCGGCAAAACCGGTCGGCCGAACTGGCCTTCAGGGAAAAAACGGTTGGATTGGTGGTACCGAACAATTTTTGACCGGTTTTGTACTAAATCGACCGGTTTCGTACTGGTTCCGGCCGGTTACAACCGATTCAACACAACACCCGTACAACGCACTTAAAAGGGACAGATTTTCAATTTTTTTAAGGAAAAAAAAAATTCTGCCAATTTATATACATTATGTAGAGTTTAAGAAACTAGAAGCTGTGTTTTCAATTTAGAAACAAAAAAAAGCTCCTCAAAAGTAAAAGAAATGATCAAAACATGTTCTTAAAATGAGCAACAAATTTCAAAACCAATTTTGCAGTGGCTAACTGATTTTATCTTCTTGGGTCTCTCTCCACTGTCCACGTGTGGTTTGTCCCCATTAGTTTCACTTCATATTATATTTATCGATTTTTTTATCTGTACATGCACTTCCCGCACAATTAAACTCTTTATTTTCCATGCCTTGTAAGATTTTCTAAAATGCTTTTCTATATTTCTAGTTCTGACTTCGAACACTGCAAGCAACTTCCAATATTCTCCTTGTGGAGACTCGAGAGTGAATCCCCCAAAGTTACAAGCTTGGAAAAAACAATGAGATAGAGATAAACAAGAAAAAACATGTGTTCAAATGAATCAAATAAGAGAAGGGAAGAGCAATCACAAAATCATTCACACTAACTCAGAAATTATCATTAAGCTTTTATTCCGATATGCACTCTATGTACCCTAATATGTGCATGTGATCAAAAGAGATGGAGGTATGAATAGCATACAATAATATGCCTCCACTCCCTAAAAGATGGGGATCTCATTACACACATGTTAACTATAAAATCAATCAAACTATAACAAAAATTGTAGTATTGCACTCGGTGCTATTTTGGTTTTATGCACTCTTACTTGCTATATAAATGAGAATCTTTGCATGTGTAAATGGTTTGGATTTGTATTGATGCACATGAATATATATGTTTTTTTTCAAATTTCGAATATTTTATGTAGTTTTTGGTCAACCGGGTTTTTTGTCCGGGTTTTTTCTGGTCCGGTCCGGTTTCAAATTTTTGGGGTCTACCGGTCCGGTCCGGTCCGGTTTCAAATTTTTGGGGTCTACCGGTCCGGTCCGGTCCGGTTTCAAATTTTTGGGGTCTACCGGTCCGGTCCGGTCCGGTTTTAGGTTTTGATAACACTGATATTCACATGTGGTCATTTACGGCTAAGTGCCCTCTTTATTGTATGTTTTTATATATTTGACTAGGTTAGCCTAGTCACCCTTTTGGGGTGTGTGCCCTTGTTTTGTGGACCCATAACCCCCTCATGGAGGGATGCCTCCTCCTTGGTTGAAGGGACACCTCACTTGTCAAGCTCTCATTTGTATCATCTTATCATAATGATTCATAGTGATTGATTCTTTAACCTACAAGCACCATATGATGTGTTTCTCTTGTTCATGGGTTTATCTTCTCTTCTCTTTATGATGTGGTTATGATTCATGCTAATTTAGGGTTTTTCAGTTGTCCCATTTGATTATTCTCTCACTCTTGTGATCACAACATGGTAACAAAGCGGGTGTGAACTTCCTCTTCCTTATTCAACGTTTTTTATGCTTGGCATTTTTCTCCTTGTAATCAACATTTCCTCTCTTGTATGCATTAACGGTAGCATTTATTTTTCCCTCACACAACGCATTCATGTGAAGGTTCATTGTGGCTATACATGCTAGTTTTTTCACTCACAATCTTATTTCAGCCACTCATTTGAAGCTAATCCAAGGTTGTGGCCAATAAAAATTGCCCAAGACTTGGTTTTAGGTTTAAAACTTGGGATTTCAGCCATTTTTAGGTTGTTACAGGTTTGAAAAATAGGATTTTCAGCATTTTTGGGATAATGCATAGTTTTCTAAGGTTTCTACCCTCTATTTCACTAGCACCCTTCTTTGGCACTTTTTTGGTCCTTTCACTGTATTCAAGGAGTCTTTGCAGATTTTTGCCCTCCTCTACAACAACACCTCCTATTTTTGTTCTCTTTCAACCAAATATCTGTAGTTTAGGGTAGTAATGGTTCTATTCATCCATAGGTATGCTTAGTAGTGACATTTTCAAGATCAATGTTATTATAGGGTTTCAAACCCCTTCTTGACCCCTTTCGCAGGTTCTCTTGAGGCCTTTATGGAGACTTTTCTTTCTAGACCAAATGGATTGCTTCTTTGTTACAGACTATGTTGTACAAAGATGTGTCCCCCCTGAAAAAACCCTGATAACCACCATTCCAGCATTTTGAGCACCTAAGCATACTTGGGAATGTTCTGAATTCATCGAGACTTCATCAGGGACGTGGGGACATCGTGGTCATACTCAATACACTCATGGCAGTTTTAAGGGACATTTAGTGTATCGTTGGTTGTTCCTTGAAAAAGTCGGGGACTCCAATCATCCCTTGACCCACCAACATTTTAACACTTGAATAAAATTTTAAAGCCTAAAAAAACACTAAAGCGACCTCACTAAACCTATTCTCTTCCTGTGCCCCCTAAACCCTAACATTTTCTCACACCACTCTCAGCAATCTAAAGTTTGGAAGTGAATTTGGCCATCACTCAATAGTTTGGAAGTGGATTCAACCCATCATTCAGTGAGTCAACAGTTTTCCATTTGAAGTGGAATAACTCTTCACATAGTCAACATACAATAGTTGATCATTCCAATTTGTCATCTACAAGACTACCAAGTTTTCTAAATTTATTATTTACTTTTTTATTCATTTATGTTAGGTTAAAATTTAAAAACTGCACATTGCATTTCAGTAGTTCAATGATTGAATTTATTAATCTGGCATTTGCGTTTCAGATTTTCAATTTTTTTCCATGCAATTTGTGAACTATGCAAATCTCCAAAAAAATCCAAATAGAGGGCAATGCTTCTCCATCTCCCAAATATGAAATGAGACCAGCTACAATGTCGCTAGAGTCGACTGAAAATTCAAGTTTCATCAACGTGAAGAAACTCTTGTTGTAATTTGTCAAAAAGATCACCCAAAATAAGAGGGAAAACATCAATGATGAAGTAAAGGTATGCAACTATCCATTGGAAAAAAGAATTGAAATAACTAAAATTCACATGGCTACCACCGATGGCTTATAGAGGCAGAGGATAGATTTCCATCTTTAAGAAATGAAGACTTCTAGGCTTAGGAGAGTCCTCTCAAAGAGTTAGCAATAACAGTGATCAAGTTGATTCACTAGGGGGTTATACTAATACTATTTCAAGTAGGAATGTTATCATGAAAGAGATCTTCAATGCTCAACGCAAGGAGGTATACGATGCAATGGCTGAATTTTTCTTTGATACTGGAGTATCATTTAATACCACCCATCATCCCTACAAATAAATGATGAAGAAAGTCATCACTGTTGGCCCATCATTTCAACCCCTTGGTTACAATAAAATGAGGACAACATTGCTAGACAGGGGGGTCTCAAAGATGCAAGGATTGATGGAAAGACCTTAGGAAATCATAAGGTTGTTTCCCAGTGTTCAATCATCATGGATGGTTGGACAAATATTTAGCAAAAGCCTTTGTTCAACAGCACTGCCACCACTCCATGTGAGCCCTATTTTTTAAGAGCAATTGATTGTACCAAAAAGATGAAGGATGTAGTTGATGTAGCTTTCCAATTTGAAGTGCTTGGGGATGCAATCAAAGAGATTTGTCCTACAAATCTAGTTCAAGTTATCATAGATATTGCACCAATTTGTAGGTCTATAGGGTTGATGATACAAAGTAGGTATAAGCTTTTGTTTAGGACTACTTGTTGTCAGCAAAATTTCTTGGATCTCCCATGTTCTCTACTCCATTAAGCAAGCAACCACTCGTGTCACCTTGATCCCTTATTTTCTATCTCTTAGTAATCCTATGCTAGGGATACTCCCCTTGTACCAGAGGATAGACAGAATTAAGTGAGAAGAGGCCTTGTTGAGGTGACAATGACAAGCCTCTTGAGTTAACCTTCACTTGCACTCACTCTTTGGACTATGGAACTCGAGTTCAATATCAATCAGTGACACCCCGCATTATTTTGGATGCAAGAGAAGCACAAACGTTCATTTTCAACCACCATGCCTCTCTAGCTATTTATATGATTTATGTAAAAGAGGAGTTCTTGAAACCAAGAGATACAAGGCATGCCACCTACTCTATTCTTCTTGACCACATGCTAGAGGTGCAGCATATGGTATAACCGCATTCCTTCGATGAGGCATCTCAAGGTTTTTGGTTCCTCTTGTCATGCCTTAATTCCTAAGGAGCAAAGAAACAAATTAGGTGCAAGGAATCAAAAGTGCACCTTCTTGGAGAACTAAAATACCACCTAGGCATATTATCTTTACGATGTAGTAAACAAAAAGTTCATTCTTTCCAGAGATGTGGTTTTCTTGAATCCACTAAGAATGATAAGACTGTTGAGCAACAGCTTGATCCTCTGAATAGATTCACCCATGTAAAGACATATCATGAATTTGATAATGAGATCCCACATTTTGAAGGGGGGATATCAACAACACAACTTCAAGCTTTATTTGGGCCATCAATTCATTGAAAGTGAAACCTTAAATCAGGAGAAATGGACATTCCAATTAGTCCACATGCTTCATCATTCTTATTATCCCATCTGGCTTTCTTTTCGACGTAGTGGAGGCTTGTTCTTTTCCCAAGGTAATCCGATACAAACCTTTACTTCTTAGTACATCCTCCATATGGGATTTCCATGAGAAGTAGTTGGTATTGTTGATGTTTTTGTAACTTCAAGCAGGTATTCTCACATTGGTCGTGGTGTCAGGCATGTGAGAATCTTCGATGGCACCCACATTGCATCTTTTTTTTGGTGAAAACTCTTTTGGATTGGACTTGGGGCTTGGAATTGGTGTTGGGGGCTTGTGTTGGGGCTTCACACCCACATGTTGGGGCTTCATACCCACATGTGTGAATAAACAATTATAATTTAATGTTGAGTTTAGAAGGGGTTCCTAAACTCACTCGCTCCTATAAAAGGAGAGGCAATGTGAGGAGACACTAGGAGATCTCATTTTGACATTATGGAGTTAGCAAAAGTGAGTGAGCACTTGTGCCAAGGAGATTGGGGTGAAAATTTCAGCAAGGAAATTCTGCACTGTGGCAAATCTGGCCTAGGGTTTCTAGACCTTCTTCTTTCAGTTTTTCCAGCCAAGGAGAGAAACCGCAAGTGTGAGTTCACATGTGTGAGGAGAGGAGAGATAAGATAATTTTATTAATGTCCAACTAGTGACCACAAAAGTAGGTCAAAGGGATAGATGGGTACAATGATGTCTTTACAATGCAGGAGTACCAAACGGTCTATTAGAAAGGAATAAGTTGCATGAAGGTCAAACGTGTGGAGCGGGTTGTATAGCAGGAAGAGGGTTGCACATGTGACTGATTCGTACAGTTCGCACATGTGACTGATTCGTACAGTTCGCACGTGCGAGTTTTTCTGGGCAGGTTGCAGGTCTATACGGCTTATGCCAACAATTTATACAGTCTATACAGCGGACATACACAGGCTGCAAGTAGATTTGTAAGTTGACAAATTTTCCAGAAATTTGTGGAATTTGTAATTTTTTGAGAGGACTAGTTTTGTCCTCAGATTTGTTGGTTTAGTGAATTGCTGAGAGGGATGGGTATTCCCTCGGAAATTCAAAATCTAAAAAGTTTACAAAACATAAATTTGTGTCTCTTGTGCATGGATGGTTTCTCTCTGGTTTTTGTGTTTCCATTGTAATTTTCTGTCATAATTTCAGTGTAAAATTATTCAGTGATAACAGCCCTAAGGTTTTATGTTTGAAGTCACTTGGAAGTAATTTTCAGATCTAAAATTAGAGGGTTAAAAATTGACAAGTATTGGTAAGAAAAAGATCATTGGGAGTAGCCATATTAAAATATTCGAAGAATATGGATTTAAAAGGTGAAATTGATGGTCTAGATGGAAAGCTCTCGAAAAAATGCGTTGTTTAAAAAAAACAGAAATGAAAATAGAGTTCGGATGTGAAAGTTATGCCTTTTTGAAAAACGACATAAACGGTGACCAAGGCGCCACATGCTAGGTAGAAGTTGACCCATGTGGTGATGGATGCATAAAATTATCTTCCTTCTCTAACTTTGCCTATAAGCTCACTTTTACAACTAAGTTACTTTAAGTGACCCACTTTTATAAAATATGTGAGAATCACTTTTACAATGAAGTTACTTTGTAAATTAAAGTTGCATGCAAAAAGTAATTAAAAAATAAATATTAAAGCTACTTATAGTGATTCACTTTTATAATTTAAGTGAAATGCACTTTACAATGAATGCATGACCTTTTTTAAAAAGTAACTTGAAAAAAAGACTTGAACTTGAGACCTCTTATTACATAAAGCAACTTTCAACCAAGTGAGCTAGTGCAAAATGTTGATATTATGGTAGTTGCGGGAGGTATTTACCTCCACGTGTAAACCTGACGAGAATAGAATATTCCAGGAAGCAAGAAGAAACCCTAAATAATTGGTTAAGAACCCTAGAAGACAAGTCGGCTCAAGAGAATGATTTGTATTAGGTTATTAGCCTCCAAGAGAAGAAGTCAACTAAAAGGAAATGTTATATACTAAGTAATTAGCAACCAGAATGAGAAGTCGGCCCAGGCAATTTGCCAGAAACAGTATAAATATAGGATGCCAGTCTTCATTTTGGCCAGTATTCTCAGAACTGTAGAAGTACACTTGTGCGCACTGTAGTTAGTCAGTTTGTGCGCAAGTCCTGGGAGCAGCTACTGCCGACAATTCTGCAATCTGCATTTTCGGTTTTCTGGGTTGGACTCTCTGATCAGTTTCTGTTATTCTTGGTTGGTGCACTATCCTTGGAGAGAGATGCACCACCTTTGTTTGACTATTAAGCCTAGGGTTTGCTTCCGGAATCATTCTCTGTCAAGGTTAAGGTGCTCGAGGGTGGCTTTGGCCTATGGTTGGGCGACAATATTGCTATATTGTCTATGGTTAAACGAGCACATCCATTACTTTCTAACAGGTTATGGGCCCACACTATCTTCGGACAATCTAACCGCTGGAAGATAGATTGGGAGGATTCGCTCAGTTGCAGTTGCAGTTGCAACCGGTTTTTGCTGCAGCAACGAAACCCTAACCCTCTCGTTGAGGCACCTTAAGTGAAAGGATTGATCTAATTTCTGGATAGACTAGTGCGCCCTAGCCTAGCGCATCTCCTGATACTCTCAGCAAGCTAAAACGTCAAGTTTGATTTTTTGGTCAAAATCAAGGGTTGACCAAGTCAAAACAGTTATGACTTACTCTATGAAGGGGCTTCTAACTTCAGAGCATGGAAGACAAGGATTGATCTCATCCTTGCCAAGAATAAAGTGTTGGATATCGTGAAAGGAAAGTTTGTGGAACTAGATTTTGAAGAAGAAAAAGAGAAGGAATCGCAGAACGTTGCAGTTATGGAGAAGTTCAAAGACAATGACATCAATGCCATGAGTATCATAGTGGATTCTATAAAAGACCACTTGATACCCTACATCTCCCATCTTGACTCATCAAAGAAGATGTACGATGCCCTAACAAACCTCTTCTCAATAAAAAACATCGGACAAGTAATGAGTCTGAAGAATGAGCTCCGTGACATGAAGATGAATGATGATGACATCATAACATCATACTTTGTGATAATCTCTCAGTTAAGAGATAAACTACAAGCTATTGAAGAAATCATTTCAGAGAAGGAACTAGTAAATATAGTACTCAACGGTCTTCCCAAGACATGGGATGCATTTGCTGCAAGCATAAACACAAGGAAGGAGTATCCTACATTTGAAGAACTTTTGACTTGTTGTGCACAAGAAGAATCAAGGATTAGTGCAAAAGAGAAACCTCAAAAGAAATACGATGATCAAGCCTTCACAGCAAGGTTCAAGAATTTCAGGAACAAAAGGAAGTTTGGCTCAAAGAAGAAGCCAAATCAAGAGAAAGATATGTCAAAAATACAACGCTTCAACTGTTGAAAATATGGTCACTACAAGAATCATTGTCCCGAGCTAAAGAAAAGGAAGGAAACACACGAAGCTTCAGTTGTCGAAGAAAGGGAACCCTCAAAGAAGACCAAGCAAGATAAAACAGACTTCTTCTTCTAAGAGAAGGTAACAATATTCTTCATAATTCTTGTACACACCATGTTTACATATTTTATGTACATATCTTGCATATATATTTCTTAGAAGATAAGATATTCAAAGAGAAACAATACCTATGGAAGAATAACAAGATAAGGATTGCCATCACGATGACTACAAGTCAAGCAATACACATGAAAAGATGAAGTACATTGACAATCCTTGGTAACAATTCCTATGGAAGCTACTAACATAAGTAACAACTGCAAGATAAGCTGAACCAGAATCAAACTTGAAGAAACATGGAACAAGTAAAAACAGAAAGAAGTCAGCAATCAAAAAGAAATTAGAAAAAGACTTGTGACACTTTGAAGAAGGCAATAAGGATGCAGACGGAAGCGTGGACTCTCCTAGATGGAGGGAGCCGATTACATAATTCCAAAAGAAGAGCATGCATTCATGCATGAAGCAAGGATTAGGAGGGAGCTAATCCTAAATAATATGATCCATTGAGGATTATGAAGTATCTATCCATGTTCCCATCAATGGTAGAAACCATGAAAAGCAACACATGTTCAGTTTGACTTTAGAAGAAGTCTTCTTCAAAAAGAAGCCTTAAAGTATCCCTAGTTGTCCATCCACATCCATGATCCTATGATGAAAGAAAGAAGTTGGAATCTTCAGGGCATGGAATCTATAGAAAACTCCATGGACCCAAGAGCTAAAGAGAAACATGAGGAAGAACACGAAGATTCCTAGAGAGAAAGAAAATCCAGAACAAATAGTCATTGTATGGAGAATCACAAGACTATCAATCTGATCTGAACTCACTAAAAGCAATCAAGCAGAGGAAATGAAAGTTGTGATGAAGAACAGTATATGGAAGACTTATGAATGTAAGCATTTTGAGATCCAGAACTAGAGGTTCTCCCAGATGGAGGGAGAAGACTATGATGATTGCTTGTTCCAGTGAACCAGACATACCTCTACATGAGCCATTATATCGTCCGCAATATCCATGGGTTGGAGTTTACATCAGATGAATGCAAAGACTGTTCTCCAGAATAATTGAACAAAGAGCGTATGTAGAGAAACCTCAAGGCTTTGAGGTATACCAAAAAGAGACCCTTGTATGCAGATGGAAGAAGACAACTTGGTGGAGAACCTCCAATGCACAGCAGAGGCGTGGTAAAAACTTTCTATAACAGAAATATTGTATCAGAATGGTTACTCAGAACTCCAGGATGATGGATTGCCAATCCATGACAAACTCTCATGATAGCAGAAGAAGTACCACTTGGATATGTTCCAGTTTGACCCTTGCCACGATGTTGTGAACTAGCAGAAAACAAAAGAGATGAATCCAACTGTGATATACTATAATGATCAGAGCTATATGAAGCCTTCAGAGAAAAACCAATGTCCCATAAAAACTTAAGTACATTGAGATCAAGCATTACATTCTCCGTGATGAGGTCCAGAGAGGAGAAGTGATTCTCAAATATATCTCCACAAATGAGCAGATAAGCAGATATTTTGGTAAAGCCTCTATCCAAGATGAAAGAGTTTGCATACTCAAGAAACAAGTTGGAGCTCGTGGAGACGACTTCCTTATTAAAAAGGGAAGAGATGACTCCCAGGTTGGGAGGGAGCACCGATATGTTATTGATTTATGAACAGTCATTTTTCAATTTGAAAAATGGTCCAGGATGAGAAGTTCCTTTCCAGTTCGAAAAGTGGTTTGAGATTTCTGACGGACAGGCATTTTCTAGTTTGGAAAATGGTCCAGATCGAACGGTCATTTTCATAATGAAAATGGTTCGATGGATTGTTGATGTACCATAGACAGTGACTCCCCTTGTGGCTAGTGTGGGAGAATGGTCTAGTACAGTCTTTCTTCTTGACGGTCACTCTCAGTAGTGGTCAAGAAGACTGGTCCGCCTCGTCGGGCAGCCATTCTTTCGAAGCTCACAGTTGTGAGCAGTTTCGAAGAATGGTCAGTTTTGGAGGTTGGTGCAGGACAGTCATTTCCTTAAGAAATGGTCTGAACAGTCATTCCCTAGGGCAGATTCATTCTCTCTAGGTTGCACTTTGTTTAGTGCCGGAGGAATGGTCCAGGTTCAGTAATTAGAGACAGGCATTCCCTAGGGCAGACTCA
The DNA here is from genome assembly GCA_009831015.1 of Picea engelmannii. NCBI lineage: Eukaryota > Viridiplantae > Streptophyta > Pinopsida > Pinales > Pinaceae > Picea > Picea engelmannii. The sequence continues at coordinate 509,593 of ML785686.1, read as the reverse complement.
TTCTCTCCAGGTTGCACTTTGTTTAGTGCTGGAGGAATGGCCCAGATAGGTGAATGGTCCAGGCTCAGAAATCAGGACAGTTATTCTTCCTTGCTTGAGAAGAATAGTCCAGTAGCTCATGACTGATGTTTTACCTTTTGAGGGCAGATGCTCTTCCAGATCTCACATATGTGAGTGGAAGAATGGCCCAGATGATTCAATTTATATCATGACATTGTTTTTCTGTGCAGGTTAATATCAAATGATATGATTGCTATGGAGACTATATGTCTCTGGACAGTAGTTGTATGCTACTGTGGTGGATGTGTTCCACTGGTTGTGACTATGTGTCACTGATTAAGTAGTTGTGTGCTACTTGGTATGGTAGTGTACCACTAGATTGTAGCTGTGTACTACTATGGATAGACACAGTTGTGTTCTATGAAATGACATTGTTCTAATTACCATGAAGAATATCAACTAGATGGATAGTCAGTGTGCTGGTGGACTGACATTCTCCAGGAGGAAAATGGTTCAGGACAGTTATTCTTCTAGGACGTATGTCCGAAGTAGAAGAATAGTCCTTGTAGCCCATGGTGTGGCTTCCAGCATCTGTTGGAACAATTATTCTTCTAGGACATATGTCTGGATTAGAAAAATGGTTCTTGTATCACTCTGTGGAGTGAGTGACTTATTCAGCATCATGCCTGATTACTCAGATGCAGTATGGTTTTGAGAGATGATGCAGTTGATACTATCATATGATACTGATAGTGATGATGGTGTTCGTGAATTGATCATGAGATAGCCTGTGTGGCTATGATAATGCTACCGATTCAATGGTATGTTTTTGCTCAAGACCATTGCCTTCAATACCTCCCTAGCTAGGAGGGAGTGTTGATATTATGGTAGCTGCGGGAGGTATTTACCTCCACGTGTAAACTTGACGAGAATAGAATATTCTAGGAAGCAAGAAGAAACCCTAAATAATTGGTTAAGAACCCTAGAAGACATGTCGGCTCAAGAGAATGATTTATATTAGGTTATTAGCCTCCAAGAGAAGAATTCGGCTAAAAGGAAATGTTATATACTAAGTAATTAGCACCCAGAATGAGAAGTCAGCCCAAGCAGTCTCAGTATAAATATAGGAGGCCAGTCTTCATTTTGGCCAGTGTTCTCAGAACTGCAAAAGTACACTTGTGCGCACTACAGTTGGCCAGTTTGTGCGCAAGTCCTGGGAGCAGCTGCTGCCTACAGTTTTGCAATCTGCATTTTTTGTTTTTTGGGTTGGACTCTCTGATCAGTTTTTGTTATTCTTGCTTGGTGCGCTATCCTTGGAGAGAGGTGCGCCACATTTGTTTGGCTATTAAGCCTAGGGTTTGCTTCCGGAATCATTCTCTGTCAAGGTTAAGGTGCTCGGGGGTGGCTTCGGCCTATGGTTGGGCAACAATATTGCTATATTGTCTATGGTTAAACGAGCACATCCATTACTTTCTAACACAAAACACATTATAATTGTACAGGAGGAGGATGGTGTTGTTGTTGTTGTTGTTGGAGCTCTACCTCGAAGTGCATGCTTACCCCAAAAACTTTTGTTTTCGTGTGCTCATACAACCACAAGCAAAAAAATTTGAAAAAAAAAAGAATCTCAACAACAAATGGGGTTAGATCTCGATTAGCTTACCCGGAAAATGCAAGTTTTCTCTTTGTTTCTAATTTGTCAAGAGCACACGGCAAAGAGCATACGCAGACAAGAAAACACGTTTTGCTTTGTTTCTGATTCGTCGAGATCGCACAGGGTGCACGACAAAGAGCATACATAGATCAGAAAGAGTTGCAACCTGGAAATAAAAATAGAAAACCGAAATATTAACTTTTTAAAAAATGGCGTATTCAGGCTTTATACCTCCGAATCTGAGTAAAATGGGCGTAACTTGGGCAAACGAAAACCTTTTTGAGTGAAACGAAAAGCATTACAAACTGAAAGAAGTGCTTTGGATGCAATGGAACAGTCCTCTCATCCCAAAAATGTACGGAAATATCAAAAACCAGAAATGTGGCAACACGACTTCAAGATCTCGATCTACAACGAGAGTGCGTCTTCGAATGGGCTCTGATACCATGTTCGACAAAACAGTGAATTCCAACAAAGGACGAACACCTTCAATAACCACTCACACAACCAAATCAAAGATCAACAAACTGATGTTTTTACGTGGTTAAAACCCTCGAAGAGAGAAACAGTGCACGGCCCCAGCCAACGTGTGTCATGGCCACTTGAGGCAATATATTAATGCAAAAGAAAAATATTTTACAAGCGATTTTCTCACAATCGATTATCAGCAAATGACCCTCCATGCACTTTAAATAGAGATCATGGACCAATCGGGTGTTAAGCCACAAATCAATGTAACCGTTAAGATCAAGGAGAATATGAATCGTCGGATCACTCTATGTCTAGAACATATCAGGACCGTTGGATGACATAAATACAAATGCATACTAATGAAACACACTAAGAAACACACTTTTAGCTAAAGACACACTAGACGAAGTTAACTAACTCCTAAGTGTCTAAATATCCTAACAATCAAGTGTTATTATAGCCGCATTTGAAACTCACCTGCCTACTCATCTTTCATGCTACTATTGGAGGAAATTATTTTGATTTTATAGCATCATGGTGATCAAGATTACGTAGTTGTCTCAAGCAGATTTTTAGGGGCAGATTTTGTATTATCCATTCAAATCAATGTTCCAGCAGTAAGTCTTTGTTTTAATCAACTAAGAAAGCAGCAAGAAGCAATGAAACTTAGGCTGAGTTGATTAATTAAATGTTTTCCTAAGTCCAACTTAGAAAAAGAACTATCGATATGTTATAATCTTCAGTTGACTTTATTGAGTACTTTTTTCTCAAGTTAAAATGAAAAATAATTTAATTTGTGGTCTTTTAATCTTGACCATTGATCTCATCATGAGGGTGAGGGTTGATCTCAGCCCTCAATCCTTTTGGAGATTAGGGTTTCACTTGCTCAATGAAGAATACAAGAATGACTTGGCTAAGAGGGCGCACAAGGAAAAAAGAAAAATCGATCCACAGAGAGATTGATTGCAGATTTGAGTGTGAGGGTTTGCAGGGAGACAGAGGAGGACTCATCAAGGAGATTGACACACACATCTTCAGCATTTGCAGAGGACTTTATCTTAGATCTGAGGGCCACCATACCAGGTGATGCAACACCCACGCAGACAATCATACGATCTTGAGCAGAGGCTTACACAAGGGTCTCATCAGGCACATTTTGGTTAAGGGATTTGCAGAGAGAGGTCATACAATTGTAGGGGAGGAGTTTTGCTGAGCATTATGCTTGGTATTTGGCTGGCCTGATTTGTATTGTAAGAGAACTCTATATTTCTTTGTTGAATAATAATAAAATCTCAGATCTGTTGCACCAGTTTTCCCACCTTAGGTTTTTCCGGGGACTATTGTCCAAAAATAAGTGTGTACTTGTGATGTGATTGTTGTCTACTTTACTTTCAGTTCTTGGACATTTATTTTCTGCTGTGTATTTATTTTATTGTGAAGAAAACCCTGAATAATCAGTTAAAACTTAAAAGTAAATTAATTGGTTTAAAGTGTACTGGGTTTTGAGAAAATTCACAAGGCAAAGACAGCCCAAAAGGAGGACGACTTGGCATATGATGCATTGAAATGAGTTACATAGATAAGGAGCTTCCTACCTTAGAAGAGTATCCAACAACCAAATCAATAAAGACATGTTCAATGGTTAAAGTACCCAGCCTTGAGTAAATGCCCTAGCTGACAGGAGGGGAAATGGCAGCATGGCACTGTTTTGAGGAAGAAGCCTTAAATGGAGCACTCTCTTTTTGTTGAGTATGGCTGTTATATTTGGTAAAGAGTTAGTTAGAAGTTCATTGGAGGGTTTTAAGGAAGCCTGTTATATGGTCAAGCAGCCACATTATAAGGGAGCGCTCAAGCTCTAATAAAAGCACATGGTTTCATTTTCTCATCCCAAGAATTAACTACTCCAATTTCAAGGAGTGATCCCCTAGCTTGAGCTCCGTAATCATCTTAAAAGGTATCCTTGGGGAATGCTCTAAGGGGGAGATGACATCTGGCAACGAGATACCATTGGGCACACTTACAAGGTCAAAGAAGGCCCAATTTTGACCACGTCTTCACCACATAACTTCAAAGCCTCTTTGTTTGTATTCCTTAACTCCATAACCCTTGGATCGGCACTAGTCTTGGAAACCAACCATCCACTTAATTCTAAAGTTTATCATATACCTTGTAGCGTTACAAACCTTGTGCCAAAGGAGACCTGGCCTAAAGCAAATGGAAGGGTTGTTGTGGTGACAATGGGCAACCTTCCTTAGTTTACCACTTAAGGTGCAGGTTTAGGAGGTAACAAGGAGCTTATTACTTCCTCAACTCCTTCGATGAAGTTCATGTTACCCCCCATGCCTAGGGGTAACTAGAGGAGATCATGTCTCATGGCCTACAATGGAGACAATGATCCCAACCATGATGATGATCAGCATGTCCACAGATAGCAACCAAGTAGCTCCCCTTAGATTGCCTCTTACAACTACAAATCAACCAAGCTTATCACATCCAAACAATTCAGTGTATGGGGGATGGTAAGCTAGTGTTACCATGAGGTATGTTAGTCCTTCTTTCATGCAAAGTGTTGTGCTTAATTTACCGGGCATGTGGATGAGGATCATTGGTTGAAGTTGGATAATGGATCACTGACTTGGGAAGTCATGTTTGTCGCCTTGTTTCACCTTGGTGGTCAGCTTATGTGCCCTAGTCCCATGTTTTCACCGCCCAAGGAAAAAGGGCAATATAGGGGAGCCCACACTAGGGTAACATTCTATTCCCCACCGTACTTAAACACTTTCCATCCTAGAGCCTATCACAATGCACTAAACTTCGGTAATGGGTCATGGTCCATTCTCTCATGAGTAAAGGGGGCTAAAGGCCTAGAGGTTGATGCAGCTGTTATATATATGCTATGTAAAAATGATAAAGACCACCTATAAAATCCAAAGGCCAGCTTGAGCTCTACCCCCTCTAATGGTAATCACCCATTATACAGATGCACTGAATGCACATTTATAGCAGGACCTTAGTCCAGTAAGAAAAAAATGAAAGAATAAACCTTGAAACCTGTGAAGGGGACTTGCAAAATGATGAATGGGTATCAAAAGGCAATTAAGGGGTTCAAAATGAAAAAAGTATTGAGGAAAGGGTACCTCAAGCAACAAGCGATCCCTCTAAAGAGGTGCTCATAGAAATGGATTTGATGACATCATTGTTGATGGTTGCAGCTTCGTGAGACATTCTCCAGGTCGTACTCCTCGATGGACTAAGTTGGGTTGACCTGTGATGATAATCCTCAATGGATTGAATTGAGTATGACACTTATCGATGGACTGATAAGTTGTACCGGGTTGGTGCCTAGTGACCCCATGTGGTTTGGATATTATGGGTTTTATCCCATCGTGCCTTGTGGTCGTAGACCTTGTGGACTCGTCTTGTGGTTGTAGCCCTTGACAATGATGACACACACTACGAGGTTGTTGCCCTAGTATCCTCTAGTGGGTCGTAGCCCCTAGAAGAGCTTGAGAAGGTCCACATTGGTTGTAGCCATGTGTGACGTGATGGAGGAGACTTTTCACATGTGACATCAAGAGAGAAGAAGGCCCAAGCCTTGCATGGATGACTTAAGGTCCAGGTCAGCCTTGTTGGAGACAACCCTTGGACATGGCCTTGCATGGATGACTTAAGGTCCAAGTCGACCTGTTGGAGACAGCCCTTGGACGTGATGGTTCACACCCTAGACGTATATATATAAGAGATCTATCTCTCATTGTAACATCATCATATTTTGGCGTAAGAATTCTCTTGTTATGAATTTTGCTACACCTTGGTGTTGATGAATGCAGCTATGTGAGACATTCTCCAGCTTACAAACATGTGAGGTGTGGATCATTGCAGCTATGTGAAGTCTTTCTCTCAGCTTACAAACCTGAGAGAAATCCCCTAAGAAGGGTACGCGGTTCATGCCTGAGACAGAGCTAGGAACGTAGAGATGACCTCCTCCATCCAGAGAGTGAGAAGAACTCCAGATGATTATCCAGTGGGAAAGGAAATATGATGAGTTGGACGTGCCTATGGTTGAGCACAAGGTGAATGTGTGAAATCCCATAGTGTTGGGTGCATCGTCATGTGAACAAAAATGAAGATGATGTGTTAGCCTCCTCTGAGCAGCAGAGTTGACAAGAAAACTCCAGATGATTCTCCTGTGTGAGGCAATGGGAAAGAAGATCTGTAGGGTGGACGTGCTTGTCGATGAGCACAGGTGAACGTGTGTAGATCTAGTTCTTTTGTGTAATGCAGTGAGCCAGAGCTATGACATCCCTATGGATGTGCCCCTAGTGGATGAGCACTAGTGGGTGTATCAGATCCTTTGCTATATGTTGTTCAAGAGTCAGACTTGCCTGTAACCCTAATTGTTATGTAAAGGGTACAGGTCGGCCCCACCTTAATGTGATTAATAATAAATGTAAAAGATAATTAATATGGTTAATATTAATTATAATAATAATAATAATAATAATAATAAAGTGACTTAGAGAGGTCGGCCTTGTTGAGCCAATAGACGCCTTTGTTGATTGGACAAGTCTAATATAAGTAAGGGATGATTCCCCATTGTGGAATGATATCTTTCTTGTGAGTTTGGAAATTTCAGCAAATACATCTATTTGGAAAAGGTGCTCACCTCTCTTGGGTGCTAGTCTTCTAGGGCTTGAGCACCCTCTTGTGTGCTAGGTCTTTCTTGGTGGTGAAGGTCTTTCTCTTGAAGAATATAACAAAGGATTTGGCTGGGTTTTCTTCCTTTGTTGAGAAGGGTTTCCCAGGATACTTCTTGTGTTCTTGTGCATGGTGTTTCTTCTTGTGATCTTGGTTGCTGCAACATTATTGTCTATGGTTAAGTTAAATGATAAAATGAAATGAACTTCATGCTTAACCTAGCTTATTGAAAAATCAACACTTGGTTCGCCAATTTTCCCTTGGTTGTAATTTTCCATTCTTATCTAGTTTGGTTTTCTCCCCTTATGAAGAAGGGTTTCCTAGGATAAACTTTGTGTATCATTGTGCATGGTTTTCTTCTTGTGATTCTGGTCATTTTCTACTGCTATTGTATATGGTTTATATTTCAGTTTATGCTTCTGCTAATGTGATAAAGAAAATTAATGAAATTTGAACCAAAATAAAATTCTAACAACCATAAGCCATGAAGTAAGCCCAACTCATACCACTATCACACTTACTCTTGAAGGGTTATTTTCTTTCATTGTTTCCCTCGGGACGTATCCCTCTACCTGGGTCTTTTCTTTCACTATCTTGGTTGGCACACCTAATAGGGTTGGATGAAGGCCCTCCCATATTCAAACTTGCCAACTCACATAAAGTCCTGAGCCGATGTGATGCTTGAAGGGGATAATGCGCTGAATTGTTCACATGGCTTATATCTTAAGTAACAACTTACTTTGCATGACTTAAGAACCAATATCTCTTATGAACAATGGTTTACCTTGTCTTATGTTCTATTTTGATTTGGATGGCCTTGACATGGTTCTTTGAGGGACGTCCTAGGTTTTTGCCCAAGACGTTGTGCCATTATTGCAGGACTTTGGCACGTGATGCAAAGCAGTGAGTCACCCAATGACTTGGCACCTTCTAACATGAGCTCTCACATCTTCAGGACCTTGGACGATGGACAGATGGGCTTGGTTTGGACAAATTTGGTCATGATGGCACACAGATGGGATGAAAGCCCACATGTGGGGCAGTGTACCTCAAGGATTTTTACTCACTAGATGGAGGACATTGCAGTAGTGGACAGCCAAATACTATGCATAGACAAGATGCAACCTCCTCCACCTTGGACACAGTGCCATGAACCCTTGACATTGGCCTCTATTGGATGATGACGTCACCTTCTAGGGTTTGATGGTGATAGGGTTTGATGATTACATGGGGTACCATTGATGATTTGACATGACCATGGACAATGAGACACACCATTGCCATGATCACACATTGAGATGATGTCACGTGGCCTTGGGAGGCCTTCCTTTTCCGTTGGAAGGCTTGACGTCACCACGTGTGTGGCCTCATGATGGAATTTTTTCATGTTTTATCATTTGTAGAGGTTATTTGAGGGGTCGGCCCCACTTATATTATGGATTACTTGTCATTTCACTTTATTTTATGGACAGAGCGCTAGGGTTTACCTCATATAAAGAGGCTAGTGCTTGGATCATTCATTCATCATCACATTCCTCACCACTTGGAAGAGGAGAACCTCTCTAAAAGTCCGTTATTTTCTCTTTGGCTCTTTTACTCATGCGCTAGTCTTATGGAGGGATCTTTGTGGATGGTTTGCTCTCTTGGATGGATATTTTCTGCAATTAGGGTTTGAATGATCATGCTACTTGGAGGAAGTAAGTAATCTTCTGCAATTTGTTGTTCTTGCTAATGTTAGAGGTGTTAAATTGCTATCTTGTTGCAAGTTCTTGTTTTGTTAAAATCCTAAGAAGGAGACATAAGTGCTTCTCTCCTTCACAAAGTCTCTATTGTCCAAGTTGGTGAAGCATTTTTTGCTAGAGTTAAAAACCTAAGGCCCAAAATTGCTAGCATTTTAGGGTTTTAACCTAGTATTTGATCTTTGACCTAAGTGGAATCAAGAGAAGGGAAAAACAACACCTAGGGCCCAAGAATGTTTGCACCCTAGGTACCTTCTTCTTTGAAGTCCAAAACCTAAGGCCCAAGTGTCTTTGCGCCTTGGGGTTTAGACCTTACCTCTCTTGTTTCATCTAGTTCAATATTCAAGCTAATGCATTTATGACTCCATGAGCCCTAAAGGACATCGACACTAGTCTAGAGGTGTTTTTGTGGTTAATGTAGCTATTAAAATCAATATTCTCTCTCTCTTAAACACTTTACTAACTTTCGTAACCCTAACCCTAGTAAACTACTACTATTTATTGTTCTTGTTATAAAAGTTTGCTACAGCCACTGAAAATTACCTTAATTTGCTGCATACACTCATTTACAAGTGGCTTTAGCAATTGGATAATATTATACTAGTTGAAGGCTTTATTTTCATGCTAAATTGCTATATTTCTAAGTGTTTTTATTTCTTGTTGTTGCAATATATTAATTGCTGTTATATAACTGGTTTACTGTTGTAATTTGCAATAGCCATAGCATTCATTGACTTTCTAGTGTCTAAGAGGTCATTATTGCACTCTATAACTTGGTAATTGTTTATATATGCTGCAAATTGTGTATTGTCTCGTACAGGTACAACGATTACCTCGTTATCTTCTATCCCTTTTGTAAACCTAGACCTAACCATTAGGTGACCAAGATAGGGAACTGTAGGCGTGGATAATCTTGTTATTTGATCCCTTGAGGTCACCAAAGAAGCCACCCTTGTGGTGGACCTCTTCCATCACTAAAATGAGGGAAGTCTCTACTTAGATGACAGTGGTAGATTCTTCCATAGTTACACAAGATTTGGGATCTTATGGAGGGATTTGCACAAGTACAAATCCTGTGAACACAATTCCAACTCACAAGCCGTCATGATCTTTGTCATTGCTTCTTACAAATGATTCTCAACTTTTTTCAATGGATCTCTCTGCCTCACGTTATGATGTTGATGATGACAATGACCTTGTTGATGACTCATCTAAATCCCATCCAACAAAAGTCTCTTCTTCTATACCTTTGCCAAAGGCCACCTTTTCCAAAGGGGGATAAGGTGTAATGTCTTCTCTATGTGGCCACTATTCAACATTGACATGGGTTGTAAATCTTGTGATGGGTTGCCTTCTCTCCAAACCCCACTATTCAGATTCGAGGGGCATGCTGAAAATAAGGGAGTAATCTTCATTTTTCGCCACAACTGACCTTACACCCACTCTCATTTTTATTTCGGCCACAACCGAGTCTATATTGAGTTGGGTATATAAACATAATCTCATTTGTATTTTGGCCATGACCAACCCTATATTGAGATGGGTATCTATACACCCACTCATTTGTATTCATCATTTTCTTTGTGCCCCCCTATTCAAACTTAAGAGGGGTGTTGAAAATGGTGTAAGCTTCAATTTCAGCGATGACAGACCTTATATTCTAATCGTTATTGTTTCTAGGTTTGGCTAAGGCCGACCTTGTACACATAACCTCATAACCCCTCTTGGGAAAAGCACCCTACTCTTAAGTTGTGTATAAATACACAACATTCATTTAAAATTGATATCTTGTGAACTCTTTCATTCTTTATAAAATTGATTTAGACTAAGGGCAACAAAAAGTGTTGCACTCTTGTGATTGAATTATTTCTATCTCAATGCACTTCTCTTGGATTATATTTTTGTCTCTAGGGTTGCACCTCTCTTGTTACCCTAATGTTGTCTTCTCTTTATTGCAAAAATAGGGTTTGTTGGTTGGTTCCATTTGATCCTTTATCTCTCTTAAGAATATCAACAAGATTTGATCATTGTATATGCTTAGTAT
>ML785686.1:486154-497468 GCA_009831015.1 Picea engelmannii | reverse complement strand
TAAAGAGAAGCCTCTCTCACTCTTTTCCTTACCAATCTTTGTGCTAAGGATATTATGCTGAAATTTCTCACACTTCCATCTTCTTGCTCTTGCCATTTTGCCATCCATTCATTGCTCTTGGGAGTCTAGTAGCAAACTAGTGGTTACACTACTCTCACTTTTTGGTAATGAGAAAAAGCTTTGGAGGATCATTGGTGCATTCATGAGTATTCTTTATGCTCCATACATATGAGGTGATATTGCTTACTTGTTGTTGATATGTTTATGGTAATAGATCTTGAGTTCAAAGTATTTTGCTTAGGTAAACTAATTGAAGAGTATCACTTGTTAGTTTATGTTCATCTTGAATAACTTAGGATTGCAAGTATTTCTTCCTATGCTTGTTTAAGATAACTATCTATGTCATATTTCATATTTGCTCTAAGTTTTGCAGGTCATCCCAAAGGTTTCATTGGGATAACTATCGAAGAGGATTTTACCCTTGAAGCTTTTTTACACTCTTCATCTCTTTCTTTTGCCATTTAAATTTCTGCATCCATTTCCATATATTTTTCAGCTTGATAACTAGTCTTAGAGAGGTCAAAAATCAATTTTACATATCATATTTGTTTGCTGGAAATTTCTGTGTAAAAACAAAAATTTCTGTAATCTATTTTGGTGTTTTTGCAGCATTTCCAGCAAACTTTTGCTTGTTGTTTTTTGCAGGACAGCGACAGATTTGAAGATACAAGCTGCCCATAAACACCTAGGAGGCTCTCCAAACACTTCTTCTCCGTTTGGGTAACACTTCTCCTTCTCTTTCCTTCACTTTTCTAATTTTCTGCAACATATTTCTTCACTTTTGGATCCTAAAAATCATAAACTAACCTAGATCTATTTGTTTATACTTTAGTTTGGTTTATTCATTTGTCCATATAATTGTTAGCTTAGTCTCTATTTCATTCATTAATTTGTTAATAATCTTAGCTACCCTCCTTGGCCAACATTGGAAGGCATTGCCACCACCTTGGCCATTGTAGTGGTGTTTCTTTTTTCAAGTTCATTCGTTTGCTTCAAAAATAAAACCATAATCATAAATATTAATCTCACTTGTCGGCACCTTGGGGGAGTCATCCCCAAAATCGCCTTGGCTTTAAGGGAAATTAACTTATGGTGATCTTCATGCTTAGTAGTTGATATATCTTAGATAGCTCTCATTCATAAGTTTATTTCTTTCATGATCTTTCATATGCTTTTACATTTAATGATGAATGGTTAGATAACTTAGATATGATTTTAATGCTTTAGTTCTTTTATTCTCAAGTTATTTGGCTAATTTTCAAATCTTATGTGCATATGAAATGATGATGGTTTAGAGGTCTCTCATTATTTTGCTAAGTTTCATATCTTTTCAAACTCTTTCATTTTCCTAAGCTTAGCATAACGTAATATGTGGATGATAGTTAGCTCTTAGATCCATTTTGATGCACATTTGAGCTCACATTCTAGTTGGTTTAACACTTACATCTTTGGCTCACGTCTTGTCATGGTTTAAGCACTTATTCTTTTTGCTCAAGTCTTAAGCTCTATTTTAACCCACGTCTTGCACATATGATATAATGCTTATGGGTTATATGGTTATGGTCTAAGTATCTTAGAGCTTACATTTTGGTTTATGTTTCAAGCATTCACATTTTAGTTTCATTTTAAGGCACGTCTTGATATAATATTGCACATGTTTAGCATCTATTAAGCTCACGGCCTCATTCATGTTTGGAGCACTCACGTTTTAACATTATTGCAAGCACTTCTCACATCATCTATCACATGCTCATGGTTTATATCTTTCAAGTGCTTATGCTTCATCTCTCATTTCGGTTATAGTATCATTATATTTGTGAATGGTTCATGGTTTATGGTTCAATATCTTGCTAAGTTTCTTTCATGTGATGCTATCTTAATGGTTTAACATTGTGCTATCATTTCTCTACATCTTGACATGTTAATGGTGGTTTAATCACACATTGCAAGCATTCGATTTCTCACACATTTTGCTCACGGCCATACGCTAAAAACATAAAATTTGAAGGTCTAAAACTCATCTAAAATACACCCAACACATCTAAAGACCCACCCGAGGGTCCTAATAACTTTTAGTAACATTTTAGGGGCCTCATTCATCTGCCTCCACCATCTAAAACGAGTTTGAGGGACAGTCCAGGCGGTAGTGGCGGGGGACCGTCCCGTGGTTTCGTTGGGGAGATCCCGTGACTGGACTACCTCTTACTGTGCGGGCTGACCTTGGAAGCTAGGGTAAGGCCTCGTTAGCCTTACTATCTTGAGCACCGGGCAGTCATTTGGCCAAGGGAGGAGGAAGTTTGAGACACACATTTAGTTTAGGGGGTGGGAATTGAAATCTTTAAGAGATTACAATTAGTTGCATAGATCACCCTTGTATGTTTGGGGGGAAGTAGATGCATCGATAGGCAAACATCATTGGTGATAATCTTATCTTGTTTATCTCATGTGCAACTTGATGAGCAATGTTTATTGTGTCTAAGTGATTATTTGGTTAAAACATTGAAGTATTTTATTTATTGATTGTTGTGGTGTGGATCAAGGAAGTTTTGAGTATCCCACTTGGGGAGGCATTACTTCTTTTGATCCTTGAGTGCTTTGTGTGACTGTTGCCAGTGAAGGAAGTCCAATAGTGTAAGTGCTATTGGGGCATGTTTGGCTCTTGTTTGTCTCACTTACATTGGTGTATTTAATTTGTACATCTTTGTATATCTTGTATATGTTGTAAACTTTGTAACACTTTGTGATTCTTTATAAGCAAAAGTAATCTTGTTTGGGGTAGTTTAACTTGATTTATTTGAAAACATTGTGTAATTGAACATCCCTCAAACATAGTTGACCCCATTGCCCAACCTTAGACACTAGTCTTTAGTTGACTTAGGAAAGGGTTGACTCTCATTTAGATTAAAACTTGCACTTGCATTGCTGCTTGAACATCCTAGGCTAGTTTTCCCCTTAGCCTTTAAACAATTAAAATTAACTCCTAGAACATTAACATTAAAATTCATTTAGTAACTAGGGACAACCCCCCTTGGCTTCCCTAGGAGTAAGCCTAGAAGGAATAGGTTCCAGTCAAGGTGACAGTGTGGACTTGGAACCTAGACATTGTGTCTCCGAGGACACACTAAGTGAGTTGGACTTAGCTCACGCTAGCAAGTGTGTATTAGGACGGCAACAGACCCTACAAATACAACAGATAAAGAGTGTTGGGGGGGGTTCTTATAGGTTATCAATTTGGTAAAACAAAAATGAGAATATATTATTGGAAGATGGAATTTCTTGAGGAATGCAAGGCATGGAAGCAACAGAGGAAATAAAGGAGTCAATTGACCTCTTAGTAAGCCTAAGGGTTACCTTAGAAATTGGTTGATCATTTTGCATAAGTGACTCATTAAATCTTATTGTTTGGGAAGAAGACATCACAAATTAAATGAATTCCTTTTGCATAAAGTACCTCAACTATTAGCCTAGTGAGATAGCTCAAGTAGTTGAGTACTTTGAGCTTCATGCAAGATGTATGGGCGTAAATTCCCCAATCTCAAGGGCGCTTCCCCAAGCTGGATACCTTTGTTGCCTGCCTCACTCAATGTCCCTGCCAGGTCAGGCATCATAATTAGCACCGACAGGTTTGCACTTGCTACCATCCACAAATGCAAGGAAGTGCCAAGGAGTTTCACCATGAGGTTTCCCTTGGAGAAAAGTACCTCCATTCCTATCCTATGGTTTTGGGACTGTTATCGCACAGGTTGTAGGTTGGGAAAAGCCCGACCAAACTACTAAATGGCGACAACTAAGAGGTCACCTACCCACTGTCACCTTAGGCAGGTGTCCCCGTCAATTTAGAGGTCAGGTAGTCACCTCAAAGGGGGAATCCCAATGACCCTAGGGGGAATGAGATGAAGATGGATGAAGATGGAGATGAAGTCCCTAGAGGTCAAATCTAAATGGTATGAAGGTCTTGGAATGAAGTCTTGGGAAGGTCCAAGGGTTTCCAAGTATATTGAGTAACCTACAAATGGTGAAATCCCTACCTGAGACACAAGAAAAACAAACATATATTGCAATGTAATCAATTGGACAAGCAAGTTAAGCTTGTTGTCCCTAATAGCATCTGTTAGTAACAATATATATCAGCAATAAAATGACACCATAAGCTGCAAAATAAATGCTAGAAATCAAGTAGAAGATACAAGAGCAAGACTAGCTAAAGACTAGAAAAACTCAAGATGAAATACCAAGACACTAGCATGAAAAGATAAGGCTGTTGTAAACACTTTTCTGCAGCAAATTATATCAGCCTTATGGCTGTAACATTCAATGTATTACAGCAAGAAAATCAGCCACCAAAACACCTCCAATCTTTGCCAAAAAGTGCACTAGAGCAAGTAAGATAAGTGTGCAAACTTTGGGCAATTCTCAGTGGTTGATAAGAGAGTTATTCAAGCAATTGAGTTAGGGTTTCTGCAGCCCTAATGGCTGAAGATGCAAATTTGTAACAGCAGCAAGAACTATCCCTTTGATGGGGACGCCCTAGTGGCTGCGAGGTGCCCAATGCACAAGGAAGACAATCCAAGTTGCAAAAAGTAAAAAGGACAAGAAATCATGTCTCCCAATGCAATATTTGGTTTCTCCAATGCATGACTAGTGCCTTTAGTTATGGGTTAATGGGGTCAAAAAGAAAGAGCTAGGGTTACTAAACCCTTGGGGGTGTAAATCCTCTTACTTCCCAAGGTAAGCAACCTAGCTAGGGTTTAAAGATGAGGGGTGTAAATCCTCTTACTTCCTCAACAAAACCCTTGCAAAATAGCTTGATAAAATGGTGGAAACTAGGATAGGGGTGTATATCCTTATACTCCCTATCTAGCCTTACCAAAACAACCTTATCTTGAATCACCAATGATAATAACAAAGTAAAGAACCATACCATTTCAAGAAAAAGCATTAATATGCCAAAGTAAACCTCCACAAAAGCAAGAGAATGACCTCCAAGAAATAGCGCACCATCATCATCATCAAACCAAAACCAAAAAGCATTATTCCATAGCACCAAAGGCAAAACTGTAGTGAAAATTTCAGACCAAGTACTTCTCACAAGAGGGAGAGTTATGTTAAAATGAGATCTTATGATCTCTTGTTTATACAAAATGTCACCAAGATAGTTTGTCTACATAATTAAAGGTAAACCATAAGACTAGGGGTCAACAACCCTAATCTTGCCCCTTTTACAAAGTAACATTAAACAATTCATTTTAATTTGACTTTTGCACAAAGAAAAATCCCTAGTCATATGGACGTCACCCCTTTAGGGGACGTTTTCGCACTAGGCGAAGGTCGTTGGTGATGTAGGAGTGTAGAAAGGCTTCCCAAAGCCACATGTCAAGCATCCCAACAACTTCCTTCATGATCAAGGCTCAAGCCCCTCAAAACGTGCTTGTGCCAATGCATGTCAACTCACCACCAAACCCTAACCCGATGATGTTTTGCCTCTCCTAGGAAAAACGTTTGGCATGTGGCGGTTAGGTTGTGTCGTCCAAGTCATCTTCTAGGCCTTCCAAGTTTGATATTTCTCATCCAACATGCGGGCCCTTGGCATCCACCTATGGGCTTCAAACCCCATGGAAGCCCAAGCTAGGCTTGTTCTTCCAAAATTGTCCACCAACTGGGTCCTGCAAAGACAAACAAGCACACCCTCCAAGGATCTCAAATCATAACATCATGATAAGTGAATCCAATCAATAAATGAGCCACCTAAGCATGTGCATCAAAGATCACTATGTCAAACAATTAGGAGCTCAAAGACATATGTGACTTGTCAAGCTTGAATATGGGAGGGTTGACGAGGTGTCCTATTGGGTAGATCTTGCCCTAGGTCAAGGAGAGTTTCCAAGAGATCCCTCTCTAAGCCATGTAAAGTGGGTGAAGTGGTTAGGCTCAAGACTCAATGGGCATAGAGCTCATGACATACAAGAGGTCATAGTGTCCACTTTTTCCAAGCCCAATTTTTTGCCATTTTTTCATTCTTTCATAAATTTAAGGAAATGTTGAAGGCCACTACCCTGGCATGGTGTCTAGATAATGGCAATGTCACCCACAAACACCTAGTGGAAATGGAAAGGTTGGCTCGTGATGAGACCCCCTTTCTCTCAGCCATGCAATTAAGAGCCATTACCCTGGCTTGGTGACCAGATGATGGTAATGTCATACCACTAGATATTCATGGACATGATAGGCCAACTCGTGATGAGACCTCCTATCCTCCAACTAACCTTTTAAGCATTCTTAATCATATTTTTTGTGGGTCCCCCTTTTCTCAAAGATAAGGGTTTCATTGCTTTCTTGGGTGATCCCTGGGCAAAGCATCTAGAAGGTTCATACATAGGCTTTTATCTTTTACCCAACATTAATCCCTTTGGGCCTTCAGCCCCTTCTTCCCATAGAATGAGGGACAACCCCTTCTTGGGTCAATACACCCTAAAATCCCAAGAGATAAGGAACTGGGGGAATAGTCATGGAAAATGGTAAGTATGGTGGGGAACGATACGATGGCTCTTCAAGGGAGTTCCTTGTAGCAAACCCATCCCCAAGGAAGACCACTTACTAGGGCACAATGTCAACCACCAAGGTGAAGCAGGGCAAAAGGCATAATGTCCAAGCATATATCATGAAATCTAGAGCAATCTAAGATACAACATATTTAAATGCCTTAAATATTGAAATGATGCTCACCATAATACTGACTTGTACCTCATGTAGCAAGGCCCACTACCTTCCAGCAACCAGCTGATGTGGCAGATGCCATCTAAAAATCTGCGACCTCTGTGATGGTGAGAAGGGTCTCCAACTGTGCAAAAGGATATTGCTTGTCATGTAGTCTCTCGGCACTCCATATCTGCAACCTAAGGGCCTCGAGACATAATCTCCTTAGTTATCCACAAAATGGGGATAACAGGGACTTTAGTCAATTTATTCTTCTTATTCTTCTTAATTAAGAAAACAAATTACGTTTTTCTTCTATATTGCATTCTTAGGCCCACCCTTCTTTTGGTTCCTTCTTAATGCTTCTTTATCAATTTTGCAAGTCCAAGATGCTGAACTTCTGCAACTTTTGCTATGATGGCAAGAACTAGGTTGTTTATGAGACTATTTCTTCAAGCAATATCTTCAATATCCAAACACTATGTTAAGCCCACACATTGACAAGAACACATCTATAGCAGGGTAGCAATATTGGGGCAGGAAATCTGAACAAGGTTGTAGATGGAGCTTCGAGCAATTTTGAACTTGTGCATAGCAATCTAAAACATATATATTTATTGGAGAGACCCTTGTGATTGCATTAGCAGCAAGAACAACGAAAAACACATAGCTACCAAACCCTTTCTTTCCCTACACACCCCAATAGACATCCTTAATACAAAACATCTCTATGAATCCTAGATATAATGAACATGCACCCCTAAAGGCTAATCTACATCAAAGGCTAACATTTGATAAACCCAAAAAAGCCAGATATTTGAAATACATATTGAGATTACATAAATCACATGTGTAACTGTGTAAGGCCACAACCGAAGGACTCTTGGTTATTTTGAGGGGCACAACCACATCTTAGAAACTTATGGCCCCTCTTCAGGCATGGCAATGAAGGATTCTATAATTTTCATGCATATATTTCACAATCAAGATGGATAATAAGGCGTAGGGCTTAAAAATGCAACATTTGAAAGACAACTCTAAAGGAATTTGACATAACCCAGATAGGGCATTTAAGCAGACACTACTGCTCAAAATAGTTCTCATACATGTAATCAAAGCTAAAATTAAAAACCTATAGTGAAATGTTTTTCCTACAGGATATCCCAAAGATAGTAACAAAGATAGAAAATCACATTCCTCTCAAATCAGAGAAACAAACCAACAAGGACAGATGCCTTAAAACAAATTTTTTTACATGCTAACTTTTCAAGAACAGTAAATTTGTGTAGATAGATTGTTCACAGATCAACCAACCTGAGAATGTATAAATGATGTAATACCCCTAGGATGATCCCCAATTGTAATTGTAGATATGTTTTATAGGCTGGTGAGCCAGGATATTATATATATATGTTTTAGGTCGAGTGCCTGTGTGATTATTAGGCCAAAGAGCCTAGATGATAAAAGGCCAGCGAGACTATCATTGTAATATGTAATCACTCATGTTATTAAAAAATACATCGTTGTTGCAGACCAAGTCAGACGAAAGAGTATGGGTTGCTAGGACTCCACAAGAGGAAAAGGGGGCTAAGGGCTTAAGGAAAAGGGGCTAAGTCAAGGGGCTTAAGCCTAGGAATAAAATAATATTATTCCTAAGTCCTAAAGTCTTATGATTCAATGTTATCCTAAGTTCTTAAGTGAAGGGAATGAATAAAAAGTGGGGAACACGTGAGTTCCTTGAGTGCCAAGTGTCAAAAAGGGCATATGCATATATAATGTTGGGAATTAGTGTAATTCTCATTCATTCACTAATCATTCATACATAATTTTGCCTGGAGAGTTGTGGAGCTATGGAGCTTTGGGGTGACCCTGTAAATCCTTGGTGGTTTGGGTTGAAGAGGTAGGTTGTCTGGCTTGTGAAGCAATTTTTGCTAGGTGAGAGAATTGTTGGGATAGTTTCCCTGTGAGCTAGGCTAGTGGTGTTGAACTCTTAGGAAACCTTGTGTTCCAGGTGCCATAGAGCTCTGAGACTTTCTGGTCGGCCTATTGTTGAAGCCCTGGAAGGGAAGTGGGACAGTCGAGGGACTGTTGAGCAGAGAAGGGGTACACTTCTTGGGGTGGGACGGGCTGTGGGGAATGAGAGGCTGTGAGCTGGGAACTATTGTTGGAGTTGGCACCGAGCTTGTGCTTTGTTGACCTGTTGTCAGACCTTAGTTTGGCTTAGGAGCCTTTGCCTTGGTGGAGTCATAGCCCCAGCTCGGGGGTGACCTGTTGTTGAGAGCATATGAACCGCAGAGTCTATGGCCGGGAGGAACAACTAAGGTCTGCATGCAATTGGTGGTTTACAAGAAACGATAAGTGCTCTTTTATGTGTGTTTATGTGTTGATTATTATATGTGTGTTAAGTTAATTTTGCTATGCTTAATTGTACATATTTATGCATGAAAGGTTTGTTGTTAGAATTGCATAATTGTAGCATATGTAGGGCATATGTAATTGTTGATGTTTGGTAGCTACGGGAGGTACTTTCCCTCCTAGACGACCTTTCTTAGACGAGAAGAAGATTCTGGAAGCAAATTAAACAAATGTGGAAATACCCCAGAAGAGAAGTCGACCCAAAAGAATAAAGAATAATAAAGTGACACCATCCTAGAAGAGAAGTCGACCCAGTAAGGAGGTCAAGAAAACTATAAATACAAGGCGCCTTCGCTCATTTGAGACACTCACTCACACTCTCTCATCCACAGAAAAGGAAGGCGCAAGTCTGAGGAAGGTGATGCAACAACTTGAGTAGTTGAAGTTTCTTATTGTTCAGTCTTTGTGGTAACTCTCTCTTGTGCGCTACCCTAAGTAGAGGTGCGTCACTCTTGTATGGTGTTGCTACTACAGCTGGGGTGGTATTTCTGGGTTTATTTTTAGCTAGCCATTGTGCTAGGGTTTATCTGTAAAAGTGAATAAAATATAACATGGTATCAGAGTTGGTTACCTTTAGAACAGTCTAACAGTTGGAAGGAAAGATCTTGAAAAACTGCAGCTGCACAATTCTTTGTCAAGCTCGTTGAGCACTAGTTCCAAGATGTTGGAACTTGGGACTAATTTCACTATAGAGCAGTTCACCTTACCCTAGCGCACCCCCTGCAACACTCTGTTTGCAGTTTTGTGAAGTCCGAAAATTTGAAATTTCTCAGATCTAGGGTTTCTACCGGCGAAAATGAGTACCAATATGAGAGTTGAAGATAGACTGGATGGAGAAGATAACTTCAAATCCTGGAAGCATAGGGTACTCCTCATTCTAAAAGAGAATGAGTTATTGGATCATGTCAAGTAGGTACTTCCAGAACCAGAAGAAGACAAAGCCAAAGCAAAGTTCAGAAAGAATGAAGTCAAGGCCAAGAGGATCTTGACTGACTCGATTAAGGATCATATGATACCAAATATATCAAAATTGATGACACCGAAAGAAATGTTTGATGCCCTAACCAGACTTTATGAAAGCAAGAACACCAGACGGAAGCTTACTCTAAGGCATCAACTCAAAAACGTGATAATGAACAAGTCAGAAACAATCTCCAACTATTTCATGAGAATCTCGCATATCAAGAACCAGTTAGCAGCTATTGGAGACTCAATGGACGATGTTGAACTTGTGACTACTACACTCAATGGATTCCCTTCCTCTTGGGACCCATTTGTTTAAGGGATTTCCGCAAGAAGCGAGTTACCCAAATTTGACAAGTTGTAGACAGACTGTACCAAAGAAGAGTCTAGGTGGATATCCAAAACACTAAAGACAAATGATGACGAAAATCAAGCTCTTACCGCCCATGTGAAGAAAAGGAAGGATAGAAGAGAAGCCAGTCCCCAGAGAGCTAAAAGACCACGTTACAAGAAGGATGCATCAAAAGTTAGATGCTATAGTTGCAAGAAGCTGGGACATTATGCCTTTTAATGTCCTCATAAGAATGAGAAAGGAAAGCATCATGCACATGTAGCAGATACGGAGACAAAGGAGTCAAAAGACGAAGAATATGTATTTGTCTCAGCACCCACAGGTACTATCACTTAGGGGAGTGATATTTGGCTCGTGGATAGCAGTGCTTCCAAGCACATGACCGGATTCCAAAATTCCCTCACAAACTTGACAGAAAAGAGCTCATCCCTTCAAGTGGAGCTTGGGGATGATTTCAGACATGTAGTCAAAGGAATAGGAGAAGCCTCACTTCAACTTGACTCGGGTAAGCCTATTTCAATTAAAGGTGTGTTGTTTGTACAAGGCTTGAAGAAGAATCTTCTTTCCATTTCAATTTTCTGCTTTAGAAGATAAAAGTTTTAGGGTAGCATTTGTGGATGGCCAAGTTCTACTTTGGCCCAAGAATTAAACCATAGATTTCTCTACCGTGATTGGTGTCCGAGAGAGAGGACTGTTATCCCCGATATCTAGGGATAACTAGGAGATCATGTCTCGAGGCCCACATGGTCCTAGACATGGAGTACGAGAGCAGGAGCTACCTGAGCATGGTCCTGGAGGACCCATCTTCTTCTTCTCAGCCATATTTGTCCT
>ML785686.1:467904-482583 GCA_009831015.1 Picea engelmannii | reverse complement strand
TCTAGTTTTCTTTGTCTTTGTCTCGCAAGCAGGTGCATTGGCAGTGGTTATATCTTGGTGACTATCTTATCTCGGGCATCAATCTGTGGAAGGGTTTCCCTTTGACTTGGCCTTTTATCCTTTAGCCTTTCCTTTATCCAGATTGACTTAGGGACGTCTCCCTTGGACTTGCCCTCCTAAATAGAAAGAGCCCCCCATCGAGGTGACAGTGGGTGGGGAAGCTCCTGTTACGCCGGTTTCAAGCCCTAACTCAAGCTTTCAAACCTTTCCTACAAACCGTGCGATAACAAGGACTATATAAATTGAAGAGACACCAAGAAGAAGCCCTTGTACACAATGATGTTACTCGTAGTGAGCTATGGCACCAGAGACTTGTTCACCTAAACTACAAAGCACTACCAGTATTGAGCAAGATGTTACAGGTCAAACAATGTAATGTCCCCCACCTCTTGAAGAAGAGATCTGGAAGACGTAGTGGTCTAGGTGTCCCCACTAGGCCATAGTCTCACAATGAGGGGAAAGGTCAACTAGACTAAAAGTTATATTTTTCAGTTGACTTTAGAAAGAAATAGGTTAAAAGGAGTAAAAGATAACTCAACAAAAGAATAGAAGTTAACCCTGGGAGTTAACCTAACTCAACAGAGAATTAAAAGGAAAAGTATAAGTAAGAGGCTGGGGCACACCTATTATTCATTCTGGTTTTGGTATAGTATTTGCTATTGCTCTTGAGCATTCAGTTTGGGGGTTTTGCTGTACAAACCCTTGTGAGCAACTCAGTGGTGAAATATCCACTCACCTTGTTCCACAGCTTGGTCTCGAGGATGAAAGACTCCTCCACACCATTCTATTCTCAACCCATCTCCATCTAGCGCTTCAGAATTTAGCAGACTGTATTGTTCTTGTGATTCCAGCGAGGGCGCACCATCATCTAGAGGGAGGTTTGATCCAACTTATACAGAGGGACTAGGGCCATTCCGACACTTGGGTTTTGTTTGCAAGGGCAAGACCATCAATTTGATGGCTTTTCTAGAGGGTTATCATCATCATATATTTTTCTGCAGATTGGGATGTCTTGGAGGCTAAGGTGGCGTCCTATGATTCAGTAAAATTCAAATCTAGAAGGCTACACTTAGAATCTGAGTTTGGAACTTCTCCTACGGGGTTCACATTGCCCGATCTACATTCCTGGGGAGTTTCAGGGCATTTGGAGGCTTTCCTTGTCAGGGCCGAATCACCTAGGGTTTCATTCATCCAGTGGGGCGCACCATTCAGTGGAGGAGTTCAAATCTACAGAGGTTGAGAGGGATATTGGAGATTTGGGCACCTGGGTTGTTCTTACAATCACCTGATCTACTGTTTGGCATCTTTCTATAGGTGATTGGACATCTTTGGCACCAGGGCCGAATTGTTGAGGAGCTTCAGTTATCCAATAGAGCGTGGCATCTTCCAGCAGTGAGGGGTTTGGCACTTGGCATTGGTCTTCATTTCTTATCCAGCCTTCGAAGGCTTATTTTGTATCGACAAAGCATTTTGTAGCAGCTCATATATATTGTCTTCCAAGCCATCTAATGATTATTCCAGATCGGCTATCTATTGTATTGGTTCCATATTGCTCATAATAAAAGGTCAGATCTTGCTTGTGCTTTTATATCTTGAATGTGATGTGATCTTCATGTGTTGAATGAATCTTGTATGAATGCACTGAATAACTGGATAACTCAATAAACATCTACACAACAACAAATCAGTGGTAGTTAGTGATCCAAGCGAAAAATTTGGCTTGGGATCATTACAGTGGTATCAGAGCTTCGATCCTCCAAACCTGTGGAAGGATCGGCACATGCAGAGGTACAGTGGTATTTTCATGGGTCGAAGGAAGAAACCAAGCAGTGAAACAGAGGTCGAAATGGAAGGATCAAGGGATGACCATGAGCCTCTAGGCTTGGCTCTCATAGCAACAGAGTTTGACAAGTTCCAGCAATCCGTCAACCGCACGGAAAGCACATTGGTCCAACACTTGGGCGAGTACCATGAAACCAGCAAAAGGGGACAGGCTGAACTCTCTGAAACTTTGAAGAGGGTTGACGAGAACCTACAGATAATGAACAAGAATCAATCCAAGTTAAATGAACTTCTGATGCAAGTAACCCATCAAGGGAAGAACCCTGATACATATGGGAATAAGGAGGCTGGTGGATCCGGTGGAGTCCATGAGGAGATCAGATATAATCCGAAGAAAGAACCCAGATCCGAAGGAAGTCTGGAAGGAGACACGGCCCAGGGTCAGATGGGTAGCAGCGTCAATCAGAGGCAATACATGCCTACGTTCACAGATGAACAGCTTGGCCGACATTCAGGTAGCAGAGCTAACCCTAGACCTTACATGCCCACATTCATAGATGAGCAAGGGCAACAGGAACAGGTTGAAGACTTTGTGGAACAACTGGCAAGGAGTACCAAGGAGTACTACAGTTTGGATATGAGGGTCCAAAGACAGATGTCCCTAGATCAGTATTGCCAACTCAGGTTCAGAAATCAACCTAGGACGAACCACAGGGGCAATTTTGAGTTTGAACGCAGAGCAGGGAAGATAGAGATTCCATACTTTGATGGTACGGCCAAGATGACAGCACAATCTTGGGTACAAATGCTGGATACCTACTTACAGCTCAACCCCATGAGGGAGATGGAGGCCATCAAGTTTGCCACTATGTACTTGGATGGCAAGGCTCATGACTGGTGGTATCACGGACTCACCACACTCGGCCACAATCAGATTGTGTCCTATACAGAATTCACTTAGAGACTCATTGATATATTTGATCAAGGAGATCCTGAGCTGCATTTCCGGAAGCTCACCCAACTCAAGCAAACAAGTACGGCTGAAGTATATATTGATGAATTTCAGAGGTTGGCAGTTATGGTACAAGATATGTCCCCGACCAGGCTCATGATGCTTTTCACAGAAGGGTTGATGGAATCCTTGAAGGGTTGGGTAAAGGCCTTCAAGCCCAACAACCTACAAGAGGCCATTTGGAAGACGAGGGACTTGGGTCCAGCTGCTAAGCCTAAATTCATACCCAGACCACCTCTTAACAGTGGGGGAAGAGACCAAAGGCCTCCAATGAATCAGGGAGGACGTGACCCTAAATGTTTTGACAGGGGCCGTGGCAGGATAGATGATAACACGCGGAGGGAACTGAGGAGGAAGCAACTCTGCTTCACTTGCAAGGAACCGTGGAATCCATCACATAAGTGCATGGGACGTGGCCAAGTACACTATATAGAGGTTACCTCGGACAATGAAGAGGAGGAAGAGTATGGTCAGATACAGAACATTGAGGCCGAAACTTCAGAGACAGCAGAAGAGGAGGTCCCAGAACTAGACAGTGTGGTTGGAGAGAAGGCCACCTTGGCATCTATCAGCGGGGTACCCAAATTCAACACCTTCAAGATGAGAGGGGTCTTGCAGGGATAGAGAGTTTCAGTTCTGATTGATGGAGGAGCTTCCCACAATTTCATTGATGCAGCATTACTGAAGAGGAGGCACATACCTACAGTAGAGTTTGAAGGATTCAAAGTGGAGGTAGCAGGAGGTAGTACTATGCCCTGTGACAGATACATCCCAGGTATGAAGCTCACCTTGGGAAGGCATGAGCTAGTGCAAGATGTCTATGTGATGGATCTTCCAGACACCAACATCATCCTCGGGGTGCAATGGCTCAACACTTTAGGGCCTATCACCACCAATTACAAGACCATGGAAATGTCCTTTGTAGAGGAAGGAGGACGGAAGGTTGTGCTCAGAGGCATGACAGGTAACTCTGCCAGAGTGGTCACGGCCAAGAGGATGGAAGCCATCTTCAGAAGGGAAGAAATTGTGTACACAGCATAATGTAAGGTCTCAACACGTGTGGATGAGAAGGGAAAAGTGCACTACACCCCGGAGATTAAAAAGATTCTTGACAGGCACCATAAGGTGTTTGGACCAATTCCTCCAGGTGTGCCACCAGACAAGGGGTTTGAGCACATCATTGAGCTAGAAGCAGGGGCTAAACCAGTTATCACCACACCCTATAGGCATCCCAAGAAGAATAAAGACGAGATAGAGAAGGCCATCAAAGAGCTTCTAGACATGGGACACATCAGGTCGAGTTCAAGCCCGTTTGCTTCTTCAGTAGTCTTGGTCAAGAAGAAGGATGGAACGATGAGAATGTGCATTGACTTCCGGGCTTTGAATAAAAAGACGATCAAAAATATGTACCCTATACCCAGGATTGATGAGTTGTTGGATGAGCTGCATGGAGCTATCTATTTCACAAAAATTGACCTTCGTTCGGGCTACCATCAAATCAAGATGAGGGAAGAAGACATCTCGAAAACAGCCTTCAGGTGTCACTACGGCCATTACGAGCTTTTGGTAATGCCCTTTGGTCTAACCAATGCCCCCGCCACATTTCAGTCTTGCATGAACCATGTGTTCAACAAACAACTGAGGAAACACTTGTTAGTATTCTTTGATGACTTGCTCATTTACAGCAAGACATGGGAGGAACACCTCCGACATGTGGACCAAATCCTGTCAATCATGGAAGAACAGTCACTATACGCCAAGGAATCCAAGTGTGAGTTTGGGATGACAGAGGTGCTCTACTTGGCACACATCATAGGGGCAAAAGGGGTACAGGTGCACCAGGAGAAAATAGCAGCCATTAGGGAATGGCCTACTCCGAAGACACTCACAGAACTAAGGGGATTCCTGGGCCTATGCACATACTACAGGAAATTTGTCAAAGGGTTTTCTCAACTATGCGCACCCTTGACTGACCTGACCAAAAAGGGGTCCTTCAAATGGAATGAAGAGGCCCAAGCCACAATGGAGAGAATGAAAGAGGTCATGAGCACCTACCCAATTCTAGCTCTTCCAGATTTCGACATACCCTTCACCTTGGAGTGTGATGCCTCAGGGGAAGGTATAGGGGCCGTGTTGATGCAGAATAGGCACCCCCTTGCCTATGAAAGCCGAAAACTCAGGGGTCCTGAACTACTTTACAGCATTTACGACAAAGAAATGCTGGCTATCATGCATGCACTAGCAAAATTCAGGCAATATTTGGTAGGTGCAAGGTTTGTGGTCAAATCAGACCATAACAGTCTTAAATATCTATTGGAGCAAAAGGATTTGAATGAAAGACAGCAAAAATGGGTAAGCAAAATAAAGGCTTACGACTTTGACATTGAATTCGTCAAAGGGAAGAACAACGCAGTAGCCGATGCATTATCCAGGAGGCCATCCATTTTTGCCATGTCCGGTATGTCAGTTGACTAGAAGGATCACTTGATAGTGGAATATGCAAAGGATCAGTTCGCTTGTCAACTTTTGGACGGACAAATACAGGATGACAACTTCAGAGTCATGAAGGACCTCATTTATAATAAAGGCTGAATTTTCTTAGTTCCTGGATCAGCTCTCAAAGCCAAGATACTACATGCATGTCATAACTCACCAGTAGCACGACATCAAGGCATCGGTAAGACGTATAGGCAGGTGAGAGAGAGGTTTGCATGGAAGGGCCTCAAGGAAGATGTGATTAAGCATGTCAAAGAGTGCACTACATGCCAAGAAAACAAGGATGAGCACACGTACCCTGCAGGACTGTTGCAGCCCCTGCCCATTCCAGAGCACAAGTGGGAAAGTATATCCATGGATTTCATCACCGGTTTGCCCAGAGCACAGGGGAAAGATTGCATTTTCGTAGTAGTAGACAGATTGACGAAGTTTGCACACTTATTTTCCATAGCCACAGACTTCAACGCAGCACAGGTGGCCGAATTATTTTTCAGAGAGGTGTTCAGATTACACGGCCTACCCAAGACCATTATCAGTGACAGGGGCAGCAGATTCATGAGTACGTTTTGGCAGCAGTTGTTCAGATTAGTGGGTATGGCATTGACCCTGAGTACCAGCTATCACCCTCAGACGGACGGTCAGACCGAAATAGTCAACAAATGGGTGGAAGGCTACCTCAGAAATTACGTAGCCGGACAACAGAAAGCATGGGTCAGATGGTTGCACTATTGAAATAATGTAACTGCGAAGAGCATTCTTATTATTATTGGATTAAATCCCCATTGTGGATTAATCATGTCATTATTATTATTATTGTTATTGGATTAATCCCCATTGTAGATTAATCATGTCGGTAATTGTATAAGGACCAAATCCCCTTTTGTGGATTGGTCATCAGACAATTACAAAGGGCAGAATAAGAAGTCGGCCCTAGCAGTTATTATGGAAGACCCAGAATTAATTAAAGGTGGGTTTACCCACCCAGAGTGAGAGGTCGGCCCTGCCAGTCGTGACCTTTCACACGTGCCAGTCTTGTATAAATAAGAGGCTAGAGGCTAGCGCCTCACTTCAAACAAACAACTCACTTGCTCATTCTCTTATGAGGCAAGCTGCAATTACCAGTAGGAGAGAGGGAGAAGAGTGGCGCATCTCTTGGGAGGACTTTCTGTATTGGTTTGAGTTATCTCTTGAACATTGTATAAGCTATTTATGATAAGGAAGTTTTTGCTGGGTTTTCTTCCCCTAGAGGGTTTCCCAGGATAAATGTTGTGTCTCCTGTGAATGTGTATTTCTCAGTGATCCTGTTCTTATTATGCTCTTATCTAATATAATGCAAAGAACTATAATAATAGCATAAACATTAACATGCACTTGGGAGAATATTGCTACAACACCACCCATCATGTATCCATAGGTATGACACCATTCAGAGCTTTATATAGCTATGATCCCCTTTCCTTTGTGGAGATTGCCTTTGGGGACAGCAGGGCACCAATGGTGCAATATTGGGTACAACCGAGCCAAGACATTCTCTGGGGGTTGAAGGGTCATTTACAGAGGGCACAGAACCCGCAGAAGGTCCAAGCGGACAAACACAAAGTGGAGCGCACTTTTGAGGTTGGTGACTTGGTTTATTTAAGGCTCCAACCCTACCGGCAGGCTTCAATTAAAAGAAGCGGAGAAGAAAAACTACAACCACGTTTCTTTGGGCCTTACAGAATCAGCAGAAAGATAGGGGCCATGGCTTATGAGTTAGAGCTTCCACCAGGCAGTCGAATACACAATGTCTTCCATGTATCCTGCCTAAAGAAGGCTATCGGCCAACACATCCACCCCATTGAGATACTACCTCCCATGGACGAAGAAGGGCAGCTGGTGTTGATTCCGGAAGAGATATTGAAGGTTCAAGAAAAGAAGCTCCGGAAGAGAAGCATTAAGGAGTATCTGATCAGGTGGAAAGACTTGCCCATTGAGGATGCCACATGGGAGAATGAACAGATGGTACGAGAAGCAGGTTTGGAATTGCTTGAGGACAAGCAATTTCAAGCAGGGGAGACTGTAATGTCCCCCACCTCTTGAAGAAGAGATCTGGAAGACGTAGTGGTCTAGGTGTCCCCACTAGGCCATAGTCTCACACTGAGGGGGAAGGTCAACTAGACTAAAAGTTATATTTTTCAGTTGACTTGAGAAAGAAATAGGTTAAAAGGAGTAAAAGATAACTCAACAGAAGAATAGAAGTTAACCTTGGGAGTTAACCTAACTCAACAGAGAATTAGAAAGAAAAGTATAAGTAAGAGGTTGGGGCGCACCTATTATTAATTATGGTTTTGGTATAGTGTTTGCTATTTCTCTTGAGCATTCAGTTTGGGGGTTTTGCTGTACAAACTCTTGTGAGCAACTCAGTGGTGAAATATCCACTCACCTTGTTCCACAGCTTGGTCTCGGGGATCAAAGACTCCTCCACACCATTCTATTCTCAGCCCATCTCCATCTAGCGCTTCAGAAGTTAGCAGGTCGTATTGTTCTTGTGATTCCAACAAGGGCGCACCATCATCTAGAAGGAGGTTCAATCCAGCTTATCCAGAGGGCCTAGGGCCATTCCGACACTTGGGTTTTGTTTGCAGGGGCAAGACCATCAGTTTGAGGGCTTTTCTAGAGGGCTATCATCATCATATTTTTGTCTACAGATTGGGACGTCTTGGAGGCTAAGGTGGCATCCTGTGATTCAGTGAAACTCAGATCTAGAAGGCTACACTTAGAATCTGAGTCTGGAACTTCTCCTACGGGGTTCACATAGCCCGATCTACATTCCTGGGGAGTTTTAGGGCATTTGGAAGCTTTCCTTGCCTGGGCAGAATCACCTAGGGTTTCAGTCATCCAATGGGGCACACCATTCAGTGGAGGAGTTCAGATCTACAGAGGTTGAGAGGGATATTGGAGATTTGGGCACCTGGGTTGTTCTTACAATCACCCAATCTACTGTTTGGCATCTTTCTGTAGGTGATTGGACATCTTTGGCACCAGGGCCGAATTGTTGAGGAGCTTCAGTTATCCAGCAGAGCGTGGCATCTTCCAGCAGTGAGGGGTTTGGCACTTGGCATTGGTCTTCATTTCTTATCCAGCCTTCGGAGGCTTATTTTGTGTCGACATAGCATTTTGTAGTAGCTCATATCTATTGTCTTCCAAGCCATCTGATGATTATTCCAGATCGGTTATCTATTGTATTGGTTCCATATTGCTCATAATAAAAGGTCAGATCTTGCTTGTGCTTTTATATCTTGAATGTAATGTGATCTTCATGTGTTGAATGAATCTTGTATGAATGCACTGAATAACTAGATAACTCAATAAACATCTGCACAACAACAAATCAGTGGTAGTTAGTGATCCAAGCAAAAAATTTGGCTTGGGATCATTACAAACAAACATGCAAGTAGAACATGATGAGGTTTGCAAAGGATGCCCACTTGGCAAGAATGTCAAGAAATTTTTTGCAAACAGTGACAGTAGATCCCAAGGGATCTTGGACATCATACATTCAGATGTATGCAGATAGATGACGATGCCCTCCCTAGGAAATTTTGTATACTATGTCATTTTCACAGATGACTACTCACATAAAACATGGATCTACTTCTTGAAAGCGAAGGATGAAGTCTTCAGTAAGTTTCAAGAATTCAAGGCTTTGGTTGAGAATTTATCTGGAAGAAAGATTAAAATCTTGAGATTTGATAATGGAGGTGAGTACACCTCAAATGAGTTCAAGGACTTTGTAGAGAAGCAAGGATTAAGAGGGAGTTGACAACTCCCTACAACCCCCAGTAGAATGGGGTTGCAGAAAGGAAGAACATATCTATTGTGGAAGTTGCCAAAGCAATGATCCATGACTAGAACTTACCCATGCACTTATGGGCAGAAGCATCCAGTACAATTGTATACGTTCAAAATAGAAGTCCTCACAAGATATTGGGTAACAAGACACCTAAATAGGTGTTCACTGGAAAGAAACCAGAACTCAATCACTTGAGGATATTTGGTTGTCCAGTGTATATGCATGCTCCCAAGGAGAAGAGAACGAAGTTGGACCCTTCAGGAAGGAAGGGCATATTTGTTGGATACAGTGAGACTTAGAAGGCTTATAGAATATATCTTCGCGGTCAGAGACAGATTGAGATCAATCGGGATGTGAGATTTGATGAAGATGAAGCCTTCAGAAAATCTAAGGAGTCTCACTTAGATGAGGACAGAGAGGAGCAGGAGGCTCCAAGGGATGTTGCCATGGTTGACTCTAATTCAAGGGAACATGTTCCAGAGGTTCAGAAAGAAGTGGTAGAGTCAGAAAGACCGATAGATCCACCCAAAGAAACTGTTGTTACTAGAAAGAGACCAGCTTGGCTACGGGACACTTTGGAGGAAGTTGAAGGACATGCAGCTCCTAAGGGCTCTTTCAAAGAGAGAAAGAGACCACACAGGTTTTCCAGCTATGTGGCGTTGATGAGCAAAATCATTGATGCAGAACCTTCCACTTTTGAAGAGGTTGCCAAGCATCAAGAATGGAAGGATGCCATGATGGAGGAGTATTAGTCCATCATGAAGAATGATGTGTGGGCAGTGGCCCCGAGACCAAAAGGGAAGTCAATGGTGACTTCCAAGTGGATCTACAAGATCAAGCATGCTGCAGAAGACAACATAGAGAAGTACAAAGCAAGATTTGTGGCTAGAGGATTCTCCCAGAAAGAGGGAGAAGATTATGACGAGACCTTTGCTCCGGTAGAAAAGTACACTTCCATCAGATCGATTATTACGATTGCTTCCGTGATGGGATGGAAATTACACCAGATGGATGTCAAGACAACCTTCTTGAATGGTGTAATTGAAGAAGAAATGTACATAGAGCATCCACAAGGATTTGTAATCCATGGGAAGAAGTCCCATGTGTGAAAATTGAAGAAGGATTCGTACAGGCTGAAGCAGGCACCCAAGGCATGGTATGCCAGAATAGACAACTATCCGATGAGCTTGGGGTTTACCAAGAGTGATGCAGATCCCAACCTTTACTACAAGGTTGATAATGGTTGTTCGTTGATCTTGTATGTGGATGACCTGTTTCTAATAGGAGACGAGAAGCTCATAGTTGGGTGTAAGAGGGAGCTCACCTCAAAGTTCGAGATGAAGGAGCTAGGTCTGATGCACTATTTCTTGGGATTGGAGGTGTGGCAGAGGCCAGATGAGATTTTCCTTAGCTAAGGAAAATATACTGTTGAGATCTTGTAGAGATTCAAGATGATGGATTGCAAGTCCATGGCCACTCCTATGATGACGAATATGAATCTCTTGAGTGATTCATCTTCAGATTTGGTGAATCCCACGATGTACAGACAGTTGATCGAATCCTTGATGTACCTAGTTAACACCAGGTCGAACATCTGTTTTGCAATGAATGCCTTGAGTCAATACATGGTTGAACCCAGACATGTACATTGGATAGCAACGAAATATGTGTTTAGGTACCTACGTGGTATGATTGGATATGGATTGAGATATGTCTCAGATGTAGAAAAGAAGTTGCAGGGTTATACAAACTCTGACTGGGCAGGGAGTGCAGTGGACCGGAAAAGCACCTCAGGGTGTTGCTTCAGTTTGGGATCAGACGTGATCTCAGGGTTGAGCAGGAAGCATA
The DNA here is from genome assembly GCA_009831015.1 of Picea engelmannii. Taxonomy (NCBI): domain Eukaryota; kingdom Viridiplantae; phylum Streptophyta; class Pinopsida; order Pinales; family Pinaceae; genus Picea; species Picea engelmannii. The sequence continues at coordinate 471,553 of ML785686.1, read as the reverse complement.
CGTCAATGGCCCTCAATACAACAAAGGCAAAGTATATTGCAAGTCGTGAAGCAGTGTGGCTCTGGAAGTTGCTTGCAGGGTTATTTGATCTAGAGTCGGAGCCAACTTTGATACATTGTCACAATCAAAGTTGTGTGAAGTTATCAGAGAATCATGTGTTTCATGACAAGTCGAAGCATATAGAGATCAAATACCACTATATCCGAGACATGGTGCAGAGAGGAGTTGTGGAACTCCGTTACATATCCACTGATGAGCGGATAGCAGACATTATCACCAAGCCTCTGTCTATAGTGAAGTATGAGTACTTCAGAGACAAGCTTGGCGTAATGCAAAATGTCCACCCTCATTGAGAGGGAAACTTAATGTTTCTCCTCCAGTCGGCTTTCCCCTCTGGCCAAGGGTTTCCCAGATCAGTCATGTGAGGTGACTAAGGGATTAATGTATAGTCGAGTACAGATCTTACCTACGCCATGTGAGGTGGCTAGGTGTGAATAAGACTTGCAGCATAGCCTTGCCTACTTCATGTGAGGTGGCTAGGTGTGAATGGGGCTATGGTCGTAGTCTTGCCTACACCATGTGAGGTGGGTAGGTGTGAATAACACTACTAGGAGAGGAGAAACATCACAGCGCGGTACAGTCTTGCCTACGCGTTAGGTGGCTAGGAGTGAATAAGACTTGTGGCAAGTCTTGCCCATGCCATGCGAGGTGGCTAGGTGCAAATAAGACTTGGAGCATGGTCTTGGACCATGGGATAGCGTTGCCTAAGCCATGTGAGGTGGCTAGGTGTGAATGGGGCTATGGAGGCAATGTTTCCCATACCATGCGAGGTGGATGGGTGTGAATAAGACTGCAAGAAAAAAAGAAGGAACATCACAACACAATCAGGAGGACTATGGCAATAGTTGTGTATTACTGGACAGTATGGGTAGTTGTGTGCTACGAGATGATTGCAGCATAGTCTTGGATATCGTGACAGGTGATTTGAGCTACCAATGGCATGGTAGTATTTGTGTGCTACTAGTTGATTGCAGACTAGTCAATGGACTACCAGAAGAAGACATCATGAAAGATACCTCCTTAGCTAAGAGGGAGTGTTGATGTTTGGTAGCTGAGGGAGGTACTTTCCCTCCTAGACGACCTTTCTTAGACGAGAAGAAGATTTCGGAAGCAAGAGAACCATTGAACAAATGTGGAAATATCCCAGAAGAGAAGTCCACCCAGAAAGATTAAAGAATAATGAAGTGACACCATCCCAAAAGAGATGTCGGCCCAGTAAGGAGGTCAAGAAAACTATAAATTCAAGGTGCTTTGGCTCATTTGAGACACTCACTCACACTCTCTCATACACAAAAAAGGAAGGTGCAAGTCTAAGGAAGGTGACACAGCAACTGCAGTAGCAGAAGTTTCTTATTGTTCAGTCTTTGTGGTAACTCTCTCTTGTGCGCTACCCTAAGTAGAGGTGCGCCACTCTTCTTTGGTGCTGCTGCTGCAGCCGGGTTGGTATTTCTGGTTGTATTTTTAGCTAGCCATTGTGCTAGGGTTTATCTGTTGGTTCATGGTTGGACTTGTTTGGATGGAATCTCTCTAAGAAAGGTTGGATGGGTTTTTCCCCCATTTGGGGTTTTCCTAGGATAAATTTGTGTGTCTTCTTGTGCTTGTTACTGCTGCTCTTATTTTCAGTACATGATATAAATGCTAATCTGAAAGAAGATCTAAATATACTGGTAAACCTAATTGCTCTGTAAAAGTGAATAAAATCTAACAGTAATGAGAAACATTACATTGTAGTATCAGAAAAAAGAATTTTGTGTGGCGTGGCCCAGCTTGGAGCTGGGGATGCTACACATGATGGTTGAAATGATTTTCTAAACATTACATTGTAGTATCAGAAAAAAGAATTTTGTGTGGCGTGGCCCAGCTTGGAGCTGGGGATGCTACACATGACGGTTGAAATGATTTTCTAGCAGTCTACTCCTTCACAGTCATGCTCATATTAATTGGCAGAAATTGGATTATTATGGCTTCTAGGAACAGCCAAAGAAATCACTAAACCAAGAGGCTCTCGATGAAGATATTTGCTCCAAACCAATCCATGGTATCCCTTAATCTTAAGCAATAAAACAATCAAAAAAACAAGTAACTATAGCATTGAGCATTGCTTATATAGTTGCAATTGTGTTTAAATGTCCTTACCCTAAAGCAGGAGAAATATCACAAATGCATAGCCAACATAAGCATGTGCACAGACATCCACCATCCTAGGAGGTAAACACACCAGAAACTATGGCTTGTAATAATCATGCAAATTAAGCATCTCTATGAAGCGATATGGCTTGTAGTAATAATTATCTTATCTTATCTAAGAAGTAAATGAGATAAACTCCCACCATTAGATGGATAAAGTTGCACACAAACACCCTTGGATTTTGAATATTTCCCTTTTGAACTCTTACCTCTGTGTGGGCATCAACATTGACATGTGTGTCACAGCGTACACCACGAAAAAAAAGATCACCACCAGTAAAAAATTTCCCAAGGCAAACATTTAATGTGACCTCCGAATCATCCACATGAAAACCTGCAGCCATGAGAAAACAACTAGGGATTTAAGTGCTCGAAGGGAGGAAAATGAAATCTGTTTACAGACAAATAGAGTTATGCTGTCAAAAAACAAAGACAAAAAATGTGAATTAATCTATATTATCCAGACAACATATTGACTGTTCAATTCTGCAAAGGAAGGATACCAAATCACGTATGAATCTTAGCACAACCAAAAACCAACAAGGGATTTTACAACAAAGAATGCTTGTTGAACAATACTTGAATAATTTTTGACAAATGCCAGAAACATTTCTATGCTCATCTTTCAATTCCCATCACAAAATTTTGGCATTCTCTTCCATTATTGTTTGCTAAAAGGGATTTACTTCCTACTAACCACATCTCATTACCATCAACTAGAGTGGTCAACTACACGATATTTCCCCCAGTTCAAATTCCCTTTCTTTCATCTGCATACTACAAATAGTGCATTCATTGATTCCAGACAAAAACACAATCACTGCTTCTGAAGGAGATCCAAACGTAATAGCACCCAAACAATCCTGCAAGTTCATTCTTAAACTTAATACAACCTTGATGTAATAGTCGGTTTTTTACAGTACAGTAATGTACTAAGTAATGTTGATGTTCATACTTTGATTGGTTACAACTTGTGTATTCCACTAGAATTTGTCCCTTGAGCATTTCTTGGATTGTAAAGTTCATTGCATTAACAACTTGAGGCTCTATTTCTTTTCATGTCCTGATTCACAATGGTACATAGAGGCATTGTACAAGCTTTATTTTACATAGCCATTGGGTTAAAGATACTCAAACTGCAACACTACTTTTCATACTGAATGGGTCCAAAAGCATATTTTTAGATGTCATAACACAAAGTAAAAGATTAAAAAAAACAATAGTGATGCAGCATAAGGCACAAAAATGAGAATGTCTCTAGACAAGAATAGCGCTTTTCCATAAAAGGGGTTGACAAGAATGTCCCATGGACCTTCACAAGAGAATCCAGCCAAAGCAAAAACCAATGGTAACTAATGCCAGCAATAACCAAAATAATCATAAGGTTTCCATTATTCTGTCA